>MU189127.1:28603-45063 GCA_016904865.1 Pissodes strobi | reverse complement strand
ATCGAAACCGCTTCAAATGACTAAAATAAGTTGAGAATAAGTGAAACTAACAGAAAGTTGATTGTACTGCTAACCCAAACTAACCAAATCTATCAAAATTAATTATAGCGTATCGAAACCGCTTCAAATGACTAAGATAAGTTAAGGCTAAGTGAAACTAATCGAAAGTTGATTGGACGAATAACCTAAAATAACCAAATCTATTAAAATTGATTATAAAGTATCGGAAGAACTTCAAATGACTAAAATAAGTTGAGAATAAGTGAAACTCTCCGAAAGTTGATTGGACTACTAACCCAAACTAACCAAATCTATTAATTTTTTTTATAGCGTATCGGAACCGCTTGAAATGACTAAAATAAGTTGATAATAAGCGAAACTAACCGAAACATGATTAGACTACTAACCCAAACTAACCAATCAAAATTTATTATAACGTATCGGAACCGATTCAAATGACTAAAATAATTTGAGACTAAATGAAACTAAACGAAAGTTGATTGGACGACTAACCCAAACTAACCAAATCTATTAAAATTGGTTATAACGTATCGGAATCACTTCAAATGACTAAAATTAACCGAAAGTTGATTGGACTACTAACCTAAAGTAACCAAATCTATTAGAATTTATTATAACGTATCGGAACCGGCTCAAATAAGTAAATTAAACTGAGACTAAGTGAAACTAACCCAAACTTGATTTGACGACTAACCCAATCTAACCAAATCTATTAAAATTGATTCTAACGTATCCGAACCGGTTCAAATGACCAAAATAAGTTGAGACTAAGTGAAATTAACCAAAAGTTGATTGGACGACTAACCCAAATTAACGACATTTATTAAAATTGATTATAACGTATCGGAACCGCTTCAAATGACTAAAATAAGTTGAGAATAAGTGAAACTAAGCGAAAGTTTATCGGACGACTAACCCAAACGAACCAAATCTATTAAAATTGATTATAACCTAGCGATACCGGTTCAAATGATTAAAATAAGTTGAGACTAAGTGAAACTAACCGAAAGTTGTAGCGACGACTAACTCAAACTAACCGAATTAATTATAACGTATCGGACCCGGTTCAAATGACTAAACTAAGTTGAGACTAAGTAAAACTAACCGGAAGTTAATTGGACGACTAACCCAAACTAAACAAATCTATTAAAATTGATTATAACGTATCGGAACCGCTTTAAATGACTAAAATTAGTGGGGAATAAGTGAAACTAACAGAAAGTTGATTGGACTACTAACCAAATCTATCAAAATTAATTATAACGTATCGAAACCGCTTCTAAAATAAGTTGAGAATATGTGAAACTAACCGAATGGTGAATCGACGACTAACTCAAACTAACCAAATCTATTAAAATTGATTATAACGTATAGGAACCGCTTTAAATGACTAAAATAAGTTGAGGCTAAGTGAAACTAATCGAAAGTTGATTGGACGAATAACCCAAACTAACCAAATCTATCAAAATTGATTATAACGTATCGGAACCGCTTCAGATGACTAAAATAAGTTGAGACTAAATGAAACTAACCGAAAGTTGATTGGACTACTAATACAAACTAACCAAATCTATTAAAATTGATTATAACGTATCGGAACCGGTTCAAATGACTAAAATAAGTTGAGACTAAATGAAACTAACCGAAAGTTGATTGGACTACTAACACAAACTAACCAAATCTATTAAAATTGACTATACCGCATCGAAGCCGCTTCAAATGACTAATATAAGTTGAGAATAAGTGAAACTAACAGAAAGTTGATTGGACTACTAACCCAAACTAACCAAATCTATCAAAATTAATTATATCATGTCGAAACCGCTTCAAATGACAAAAATAAGTTAAGGCTAAGTGAAACTAATCGAAAGTTGATTGGACGAATAACCTAAAATTACCAAATCTATTAAAATTGATTATAAAGTATCGGAAGCACTTAAAATGACTAAAATAAGTTAAGAATAAGTGAAACTCTCCGAAAGTTGATTGGACTACTAATCCAAACTAACCAAATCTATTAAAATTGTTTATAGCGTATCGGAACCGCTTGAAATGACTAAAATAAGTTGACAATAAGCGAAACTAACCGAAAAATGTTTGGACTACTAACCCAAACTAACCAAATCTATCAAAATTTATTATAACGTATCGGAAGCGGTTCAAATGACTCAAATAATTTGAGACTAGTGAAACTAAACGAAAGTTGATTGGACGAGTAACCCAAACTAACCAAATCTATTAAAATTGGTTATAACGTATCGAAACCGCTTCAAATGACTAAAATTGACCGAAAGTTGTTTGGACTACTGACCTAAAGTAACCAAATCTATTAGAATTGATCATAACGTATCGGAACCGGCTCAAATAAGTAAAATCAATTGAGACTAAGTGAAACTAACCCAAAGTAGATTCGACGACTAACCTAATCTAACCAAAACTATTAAAATTGATTATAACGTATCGGAACCGGTTCAAATGACTAAAATAAGCTGAGAATAAGTGAAACTAATCGCAAGTTGATTGGACGAATAACCCCAACTAGCCAAATCTATTACAATTGATTATAATGTTACGGAACTGCTTCAAATGACTAAAATAAGTTGGGGATAAGTGAAACTAACCTAAAGTTGATAGGACTACAAACCCAAACTAACCAAATCTATCAAAATTTATTGTAACGTATCGGAACCGGTTCAAATGAGTTGATAAGTTGAGAATAAGTGAAACTAACCGAAAGTTGATTGGACTAACCCAAACTAACCAAATCTATTAAAATTGGTTATAGCGTACCGGAACCGGTTCAAATGACTAATATAATTTGAGACTAAGTGAAACTAACGGAAAGTTGGTTGGACGACTGACCCAAACTAACCAAATCTATTAAAAGTCTTTATAGCGTATCGGAACCGCTTCAAATGACTAAAATAAGTTGATAATAAGTGAAACTAACCGAAACATGATTGACCTACTAATCCAAACTAACCAGATCTATTAAAATTGATTATAACGTATCGGAACCGGTTCAATTGACTAATATAATTTGAGACTAAGTGAAACTAATGGAAAGTTGATTGGACGACTAACCCAAACTAACCAAATCTATCAAAATTTATTATAACGTATCGAAACCGGTTCAAATAACTGAAATAATTTGAGACTAAGTGAAACTAAACGAAAGTTGATTGGACGACTAACTTAAACTAACCAAATCTATTAATGATAAGAAGTTTCGTCCACAATTCAATAGTTTAGGTTGAAGGAAACCTCAGCTTTCTTGGACAATATTTATTAAATATTCAAATCAAAACGCCAACGTTTCGACACTAATCAGTGTCATCCTCAGGGCTAAAAATCAAAGGACCATCATTAGAATACATATATGAACGTAATTATCTATACAACTAGAATTTAAAAAAACTATCTGTCTAATAGGATAAAGTTGAAAAATGTACAAACAATTATGCAATTACACTGATAGAAAGATGAACAATCTGAAGTAATATAAAATTTTATAAACTATAAACTAACTGAACGATGTAAATGGGACGTAAGAACACACAAACAGAGAAATTAAACAAAACGTACCTAGATTACTACGAGTCACAATTAAGACGAGCGATCATTAAGAATGAATCTCATGCCGTCACAATGCTGTTTCGATTTCGGTACTTACTAAATCGCAGCGAGTACAGATCTAATTTTTAGCCCTGAGGATGACACTGATTAGTGTCGAAACGTTGGCGTTTTGATTTGAATATTTAATAAATATTGTCCAAGTAAGCTGAGATTTCCTTCAACCTAAACAAATCTATTTAAATTGATTATAACGTATCGGAACCAGTTCAAATGACTAAAATAAGTTGATACTAAGTAAAACTAACCGAAAGTTGATTGGATCACTAACCCAATCTAACTAAATCTATTAAAATTGATTATAACGTATCGGAAACATGATTGATGATGATTCGAATGGCTAAAATAAGTTGAGACTTAGTGAAACTTACCGAAAGTTTATTGGACTACTAACCCAAACTAACCAAATCAATCAAAATTGATTATAACGTATCGACACCGGTTCAAATGGCTAAAATAAGTTGGGATTAAGTGAAACTAACAGAAAGTTGATGGGACGACTAACCCAAACTAACCAAATCATTTAAAATTGATTATAACGTATCGGAACCGCTTCAAATGACTAAAATAAGTTGAGAATAAGTGAAACTAACCGAAACATGATTGGACGACTAGCCCAAACTAACCAAATCTATAAAAATTTATTATAACGTATCGGAACCGGTTCAAATGACTGAAATAAGTTGAGAATAAGTGAAACTAACTGAAAGTTGATTGGACTACTAACCTAACCTTACCAGTTCTATCAAAAATGAATATATCGTACCGAAACCGGTTCAAATGACTAAAATAATTTGAGGCTAAGTGAAACTAACGAAAAGTTGATTGGATGACTAACCCAAATTAACCAAATCTACTAAAATTGTTTAAAGCGTATCGGAACCTGCTCAAATAAGTAAAATAGATTGAGACTCAATAAAGAAGTATTTGCTTCTATCACGTGTACGACGGTAGTCAGGAAAAATGTAACGCTTATCAAAGTGAAACGAAAATCAAAGTGAAACGCTCCTTTTATTATTAAGCATGTTCCAGTATAGCTAGAGGGCTGAAATTTTCAGACATGGGGTCATCGCTTGTCAGATTTTCGGTTCCAGGCTCTGTTGCAGAGATGTCGGCAAGAAACCGATTAAATTAGAGCTCCGGTCCCTCCATATGCAGAAACCTATTTTACTTTCAGAATATCCCGCAATTTACAGCAATTTTCGTTAAAGAAACGGAAAGTAAAAATGAGGAAGAATGAGTTTTACCATTGAAGAAAAGAAAAATACACCTTACATAAGATAAAAGAAAGCTGTCAAGTTGCGGTCAAATGCAGAATGTTGTCGGTCTTACAGACAAAGGAAAAACTAAAAGCAATTATTGGTGAAAAAAAAATAACGAAATTGATGAGTCATAACATAACAGTTGTGTCCGGTATTTTCAATACGTCTAAGATGTTCGCATGTTGCAAAATCTGTGAATTTTTTTGTGATTTCAAAGATGACACACAAGTTGACATTTTGATTAGCTGTTTTTAAGATATTTAATTTTATAGTTGCATTGAATTTACATTATCTTGATATACGCTGTTCAAAAAGTTGTTGATTTGTATGCAGTAATCATGGTGGCGTATATCAAGGTAATGTAAATTCAAGGCATTTATAAAATTAAATAGCGTAATAACTGCTAAACCAAATGTCAACTTGTATGGTATGTTTGAAATCAGAAAAAAAAACATTTTTCATTTTAGCCAGAAATATACAGGTCATTCCATTACAAAAACATATACTTCTTGTCGATTTGGAAAGGAAAAAATTTCCCCTGTATGTCAGTTCTTTAATTTTTTCCCTATGGTAAAAAGTAAAACAGTTACAGGGGGTGCTAAATTATACGAAGCAATCCGGTAAACAAATATTATCTTATTATATTCGTGTATAATTTGGCTTAATTTACAACTAACTCTGGCATCTTGTGTAAAAACGAATAGTTCTCCATTAATAGTGGCATCATGCTTATTAAGGTATGAAACTCATTATCTGTGGCACCATTATTGAGAACTTCAAGGACTTCATTAACTGTGACATCTTGTGTAAAAATTACAAGTTTCCTATTAACTGTGGCATCAGATTAATGAAGGTTCGAACCCCATTATCTGTGGCATCATTTTTCAATCATGAATATCTCTCTTATTATGGAGTGTATTGAAGAACGGGAAAGAGCCCCCCACTCACAAAAATCTAAAGCATTGCATGATGTCGAAAAACTAAATGATGCCACAGTTCGGTCTGCAGGTCCGGATGCCACAGTTATTGGAGTGCCTGTAATGGTGTGTATGCAACTCAACTTACTGCGATACCATCCCTACGGTTGCAGACTTAGAATCCGGGCAGTATCAGCTATATTCAACGAGTAAAGCGAATATGGGATTTTCATCTATCGTTGGTAACTTTTCAAATTCTGCAGATTCCGCAAATGTCACAGTAAATATCACCGATGTCGATACAACATATCAGTATATTATCGGATTCGGAGGAGCTTTTACCGATTCTGCAGGAATAAATATTCTTAGTTTATCAAATTCTACACAAGAACTTTTATTGCAAGCTTACTTTGGCGATGATGGTGTTCAGTATAGTATCGGTAGAGTTCCCATAGGGGGAACTGATTATTCCCCAAGAGGATATACATACTGCGATGAAGAAGATGAGAGTCTCGATACGTTCGCGTTGCAAGAGGAGGATATACTCTATAAGGTACGTAATAACTTTGTTGTTAACTTCGAACATAGATTAAGATGAACTGAGAAACACACACTTGTGTTAAAATATACAGGAATAAAATAAAGAGATCCACCTACGATTCATTGCTATGAAATTACTTGTCATATGGGATTTACTGGGATATTCGAATAAAAATGAAAATATCTTATAACTTTTTTATTTTTAAAGATGAGCAAAATTGCTAAATGTCAAAAAATTTTAAATTTTTATGGACCAGTCGTATATCTTATCAGCAAAACAATTTATCCCATTTGGAGTTTAGAAGAATTTCAAGGCATATTTTGTATAATATGCAACGTTCTCAGTAACTCAAGGCTCCATTCATTGGGTTATATTGTCTGGCCGTGTTTTATTATTTTCAAAGTTAAATCCTTTTTCTTTAGAGGCATTTTCTGGCTCACTCTGTTATCTTGACAGGTAATATGTTTTGTTTTGTCTTAGTCCTCTTTATAACTTCGATTTCTTTAATGACGATTGAATTTTCATGGCGGGTTATATTGCCTCGCAGGGAAATGACCCCAACAACTGTTTTGGCGTTTCGCCTTTTACGGTAGATAGCAGTGTTAGTTTATGGACGTTAGTAAATAAAATACATTATATTAATATTGCTTTAACATTTTAAATTAGGTTAATAATATATTGTATATATGGTCAGTTCTGAGAAGTTTAGGAAATCTCGTTATAAACAGCATCAAGTTAAATTGTATTATACACTTCTCACTCTGCGTTGCTTAACCTTTGAGTACACGCGCACCTGCCGAAAAGACCGGGACTTTTTTTATTATGCATGCCATTGTTGTGAAAGCCTGGAGACTAGCCAGCCGGTCTAGGAATGCTTTCGACAAGCTGTATGTACCTTGAGACAAGAGTGTACTAGGCCAGCGTGCACTTTGTTTCCCGAGCTTCCGCATTCGCAAAATTTGTTCTCTGTATTGATGTGGTACAGGAACCTGTGGAGCTTTATTGATAGATAACAAACATTTTGTTTTTAGAGGTTATTAACTGAAATAAATTAAATAAATAATATTATTAATAATAATTGAACTAAATGTAAATAGGTACTATAGGAAATTTTTGTACTAGATCCAATTTCACGAAGGATATATCTAAACACATTAGCGATAGTGACAATTTCTTATTTGTTTTGGACTCCGATTATATGAACAAATTCGCAAGTCGACTCCAACCTACATATTGTGGTTACATTGTTGGCAATCAAATCGATGTGCTGCAGATCAACTATCCAACGGAAGAAATTGTCATAGCAGGAGACTTCAACGTACATAACATCGACTGGTTGAATCACTCCAACAAAAACGACGATGAAGAACGAGAAGGCGAGTCTTTTGCTATATAAGTCACAAACTTACTCAGCTGGTTTACGAACCTACCAGGATCCCTGAGCGTCAAAAAGACTTTGCTAGCCTCCTGGATCTATTCTTAACAACTAATCCTGACCTCTACACCGTAACTGTCCAATCTTCATTGGGCTCATCAGACCACAATATTATTTCCGCAACCTGTGAACTTGCTATCAAAATACAGGAGCCACAGGTACCCCGAAAGGTTTGGCACTACAAATCTGCAAAGTGTCATGATCTTCGCGAGTTTTATTTTTCTTTTCCTTGGAAAGACGCCTGCTTTAGGAATCAAAACACCCCTGAATCTGCTGATGAGACAACTCAAGTTATCCTAGCTAGTATGAAAGCTTTCATCCCCTCTTCTATAAAACGTATCTCAGACAGTAAACCATGATTTGGGAAAAACTGCTCGCAGTCATGCTAAAAATGCCCCCTACCGCAAATGGCGCCAACATCCGATAGCCGAAAATAGAAATATATTCATGACGACTGGAAACCAGTGTAAGCGGACCATTGACGAGAGCAAGGAGGGATATGAGGAGCAGCAAGAACAAGCTTCCCAACTGCCCTATTGGATCAAAATCCTTTTGATCAGTTGCGAAAGCTGTCAATCAGGGTTTCTAAAAGACGTCAATCCAACCACTGACCAAAGATGATAGCTCAATAGCGGAAACGGCCAAAGAACAAGCGAACATTCTTGCCGAAATATTTGCATCAAATTCTTCCTGAGATCATCAAGGGAAGACTCCCCCCCAACTATCCCGAGAGTGAATTCCTCAATGCCAGGTCTGGTATTTTGCCAACGCGAAGTGAAACAAATCTCAAAAGCCTAGACATTAACAAGACCACAGGACCGGGGGGCGTTCTAGCAATAGGGCTTAAGCAGAGCTGCATGCTTTCCTTCTAGCTGGAAATGCTCTCAAGTGCAACCATTCCCGAAGAAAGGCAAAAAACGATTCTAAAATAACTGCCGTCTTATTGCCTTAGTTCCCATCATATCCAAAGTCTGAAAACTGATCAACGAACGCCTCTTAAAATAACGCGAATCGACAGGCATCATATGCGATCGCCAGTATGGCTTCCGCAGACACAAATCAACGGGATATCTCCTGACTTACCTACTTTACCTACCTGTGGACCAAAGCCATTGAGAGCTACGGCGAATCTCGTGCAGTGGCTCTCCACATATTCAAAGCATTTGATAGGGCGTGGCATGAGGGATTGTTAAGCAAATTGACAGCATACGTCCGTATATCACCAGCACTGCTCCGAGTTAGCATTGATAGACATCTCTCGGAGGAATTTAAAATCAATGCCGGAGTTCCTCAAGGCTGTATATTGTCTCCCATACTGTTCCTGCTGTATATCAACGATGTCTTGACAGCACTCTTATATCCTCATTCATGTCGCGGACTCCAATGACGGCTGCTCGTTCCCAACGCGAGCGAGAAAATCAGATTGCTGCCATCAATGAAGATATGAACGCCATCGTGGAATGGCAAATAATGTCCAGTTTAACACAAGAAAGACTCAAGCAGCTGTCTACTCAAAAAAGCAAACACCGCAGCACATGATTTATCAACGACAGGACAAACACTGGCTCTGGCCTCATCCATAAGCATGTCTTGGCGTAATCACGTCGCCAAAATCGCCAAGGCAGCAGCACTATATAGTTCAAAACAGTTGTATACACTTCATCAGCTCTTATTGCTCTATAAGGCCCAGATAAGATCATCTCTGTATGGAGCTCGACACCCAAAGTCTTGCTCAAGATATTGGACTCCATACAGAGGAGATCAGTCCGTCTTGTGGATGACCCCGAATTTACTAAAGAACTTGATAGCCTTGAACATAGAAGAAAAGTGGCGGACCTATCTCTTTACTATACTTCACGACACTACTACGGAAGGTGTTCGAACGATTCCATCCAGAGTTGTGCCCACAGAAACACCCGTCAGAAACAAGCTCTCCATCAACATACATACGATTCAGTTGCGAACACCTAGAACGTGTTGCGTTCTGGAGGGCTGCCTCGCTCTGGAATAGACTTCCGAGTAACGTCTTTCCCGAAAACTACAACCTACAGCGTTTCAAGTCCAAAGTCTATCATCTTCTCCGTACACTCACCGCTCCTTGAGTGGCATAGGATTTTCCTTTTGTGCATGTGCAGAACATAAAAATAAATAAATACATAAATTCAGTATTCACTAAGCCTAGTGCTTCCGATCCAATTCTACTCGTCTTGGATAGAAACAACGTTCAAACAGCAAAACGCAGCCATTAGATGTTGCCTTTATGTCTCCACTAAAAACCCAGTATGCCCAAGAGGTGGAAAATTAACCACGAGAAAATTAATTAAGTACCGTGTCACCATATGCACGAGCAGATATTTTTTACAAAGCTTATCTTAGAGCTGCGACAATGGAAACATTATTCAATAGTTTTTATAAAAACCGAATTAATTTCTCTTTAGCAGTCATATAGTCATATTTATAACGAATGAAATTTTGGCATTCACCGAGTAGAAAATCAACGGGCAAACCAAGTAGAACAGCAAACTAAAAATGAGGTAATAGGAATATCAATCAGAACCCAATTATTACCTATTCCATGGAAATTGACGCAATCATTCCTTTACCAGTGCCAGGATCATCAAGATAGCAGCGAATACCTAATCCACCTTTGTACATATACCTACAAGAGAAATTAGCTTCTCCTACTGACATTTGTTAGTTATCCGTATACAAAAAGTACACTAAAATAAATGCTTGCTCAGAAAGTGCATCAGTTACCACTTAAACTTCATACAAAGAGGAATTGCAAGAAAGCTTGGCCATTAAACAGTAGAAAACCAATACCGACGTCAAATTTGGAAGATTCATTAGGACCAAAAAACAAAGAAAATGGGAAAAATTTCGGCACTACTTCAAATGAAATAGACACCATCAGTTTTTTAATGATCATAAAATTAAAAGGCCAAAAATTGTTCTTCGAATGAAAGCGGTGGAAGAGATGCTGAATGTTTATTTTGTATGTGTAGATTTTCAGAAGAGAAATGGGTTAAATGTGTTCATTATAGTAAATGAGCCGATGAAGATTGTGGGGGAATTCGTAGCTTCTTTGTTTTCTTTTGTAAAAGAAAAAGTTTTTTGAATAGTATCTCAAACTTTGACACTTAGTGCTAACTCAACTATCCTCTAAATGTATTTTTGTATATTTATTTTTAAGTGAATAAATAGTTTTAAACACCCAAAAGTAGATGTGTGCATGAACCCTAGAAGACTCCACCAGAGAACACAACAACATATAATATTGCTTTTTTGCATCTTCAGCATGCCGTCGCTCAAACACTGTCAGCTAGTGCCTTTGAACATATACAACTATTACATTACATATTTTATTCAATATTTTCATTTTAGATCCAGATTATCCAAAGAGCTTACGAAATCCGCGGAGCGGAAAATATCAAACTTTACGCATCTGCTTGGTCGGCACCTAAATGGATGAAAACTAATGGGAAGTAAGTAATATATTATTTATCAGTTTGTGCACAATGAATGGTAGTATAATCGCTACTTCCATTTACTTATAAATATGAAAGACCTCGGACTGATTTTTCGTAAATTTGAAATCTTAGTCTCAAAATTATACTTATAATCTCTTATATAAGAAATATAAATATTTGATTAAGGTTTGTTAAGTAAAATACATTTTAACATTAAAGTAATAATAGAGTTCTCACTTAAGTCGAGCATTAGTTTGTTGCTCGTAAGAGATTATTTGTAATTTTCTGGTTAATCGTTATTACAGAAAAAAATATTAACACAACGGTTACCTGTGCGGTAACTAATTTATAAAACTATAGCAAGAATGTGTTTAAAGATGCCAATTATTATACAATTTTATATGGTAGCCTAAAAGTTAACCAAACAAACTAAAACTAACTGCAGAATTAAAATTTTTTAGTTGATGGTTAATTTTTATAGTTACTGTTTAGGTTAGTTACTAGCCCATTAACTATAACTAAAATAGTTTTTTTTGGATATTAAAAATATCAATTGTCTAAAAACTACAATAAAAACAAACTAACTATTGGATTAATATCTTCTATTTGGAAGTCATGTTTTATGATACGTTTTGATTAGTTAATTATAAAATATTTCGTTTTGTTTAATATTTTTACTTAATCTTAGTTTTTTACTATTTTTAAATGTTGATACTCACGAAATCCTATTTTTAAGACTAGGTAATGGACCTACTAAACTTAAAATACTAAAACTTAAACTTTAAAATAAAAGCATACTCATTCACAATACTCAATTAAAAAAAAAATCGGTAATAAAATAAGAATATAAGAAGTGTATGTACAATTATTATAACTTATTGTTACTTTAATACCAATACTTAATGCCAGATAATTAATTTATTTTTATTTATGTTTTTAAAATTTCTATTAATATCCTTAAGAGTATAGTATAATCTTAGCTTAATAAATAACAATATTTAATATGTTTTTGGAAAATCTACAAATGGATGGAGATACTTTACCGCATTGCAAATGCTGAAGAAGTTTTTACAAATTTAAAATCATCCTCTGGAATATATTTTTCAAAGTTTTCTCAAAAAATTGTTTCCTTAGTGTTGGGGTTGCGTCTAAATTAGTCGGTTTCGTTCTTTATTCGCAAACACTTTAAAGTAAAAGTGATCTCGACAAAGTCTATAATAATTTGTACTAAGTCTATCCAACTTGTCCAATAAATAACTCGGTTGGTTAAACTTACATGTAAATGTGAAACGTAAAACTTCGTTCAGAAATATATAAATAGTTTAACATATTCATTTTACTTTTATTTGTATTTAAGAGAAAGATAAAAGGTTAGCTTTACATACAACCGTTAATGCAAATATTCAACATTTGCCTAAACGCTTGTATGTAAAACTTCCCTTTTATATTTTTCTGAAATATAAATAAATGGAGAATTAAAGTTAAATGATGCTGCATAAACCAGTCATAAACGATATTCATAATAATTTATGTAATAATTATAACCATTTCACATTTTAGCGCTACATGTACCTCCAATATCTCTGGTTTGTACAACTTCTTACTGCACAAACACCATGACTATGCATTATACATTGTCATAAATAACGTTCGTCTCTCACTATGTCAATTATTTGACAAATACACGCCTATGGTTTTGATTTAATTCCAATAGCAAGTAAAATATACTAATCGTAAAAGTACGACGCCGCTGGTGATAGCTTGACGGATTTCCTACCAAGCAATATCTTGCGCGCGGACTTGCGCAGATGTGAAAAATGAGTATGTGATATTGCTGGTTGTTATTAGTACTTTCTTTAGATGATGAGTAATCTAAACATCTAAACTAGTTACTACAATACAATGAGCGTAAAATGGCCGGTTCGATCTTAGGGTTCACGATGGGATAATTGTTTAGGTTAGTTTGATCATTCAATAGTAAACCTGTCTTTTTAAGATTATTAATTTCTATTGTTTCTAATAAGTTGAGCCTTTTACAATTATCATAAATATGTAAAATAACAAAATTTTCGTTAAAAGAATGTGTAGTTTCTATTAAATGATTATAGGACAAGCGGGCATAACGGGGTAGCTGCCTAAAACGGGGTACCCGGTTCTTTTTCAATACCACTAGCTCCATCTATACGACGATAATGAAATTATATTATACACACGCGAATCCGGCCTCTGTCATAAAGCAAAAATCAATAGTTGCTAGTCGACCGTTGTGAGTAGTGCATGTGGAAGACGTTTTTAGTAAACAAGGTTTTAATATCGCCCGAGAATAAATTCATCGTAAGTATTAGTAAACCAATTTATTATTAAATAACATTATTACCCACTTACAGTGAATGTTTTCTAGAGACTATCTTTATCATTGTGTTAAAAAATAAATAATTGTAATAATTTAAATAGGTCATAACTTAAAAATCAGCCTATTGGGCAAAATGGGGTAGCAATAGGTACCTACCCCGTTTTACCCTATATATGGTACCCCGTTTTGAATAATAAGCATATTATGTTAAGATTACGATCTATTTATTTTATTATAAAACTAGCCAAAACACCCACGCCTTGACAGACTTTTATGCAACTTTTCAACAAAAAAGGTTTTGTTTTCAGATGGTGTTTACCTACAAAAGGAAGACGGATCGTCAAAAGTGGTCAACAGAGAGCATGCAACAGGCTGTAGTACGTGGTGAGATGGGTTACTATGGAGCATCAATTTCGTTTGGCGTTCCTCAGACAACTTTAGAGCGTCACGTAAAAAACAACGAGATAATGAAGGTTATTCTGTTGCAAAAGTTTTAGGCACTAAAAGGCCTGTTTTTACTCCCGAGCAAGAAGTAAAACTTGTTAATTATCTTAAAGATATGGAAGCAAGATTGTTTGGATTGACTATGACAGAATGTAGGCAACTTGCCTTTGAACATGCTGATCAAAATCGTATTGAGCATCCCTTTAACAAAGATCATAAAATGGCTGGGCAGGGATGGATGTAGAGGTTTTTGAATAGGCACCAAGACTTGTCAATGGGATTTAACAAGGTGGCTGTACAACAATTCTTTAAACTGTTGGAAGAAACTGCCCAGAAATATTAACTAACAGCAGAAAAAATCTACAACGTGGACGAAACGGGAGTTACAGTCAATCCAAAGGGGGCATCTAAAATCATAGACTCAAAAGGAAAGCACCAAGTTGGCGCGCTTACGTCAGCCGAGAGGGGTGAAACTATCACTGCAGAAATTTGTTTCTCTGCCTCAGGAGCGTATATGCCTCCCATGCTAATATTTCCCCGGAAGCGAATGCAACAGGGGTTCTTGGATGGCCTCGTACCTGGTGGATGGGTTGAGCTTAATGAAAAAGGGTGGATATATAAGACATTGTTTTTTCATGGTCTAAGCAGTTTGTCGAGTATTCTAGAGCTTCAAAAGAGTCACCAGTTCTGCTTCGGCTAGACGGTCATTCGTCACATACGAAAAATCTAGACGTAATTAATTATGCTAGGGAAAATAGGGTGGAAATGCTATGTTTTCCACCCCATTGCACGCACCGTCTTCAGGCCTTAGATGTTGCATTTATAAAGCCATTAAGTACATATTATGACGACGAAGTAAGGAAATGGCTTAGAACGCATCCTGGACGAGTGGTATACATTTCAGCAAATTTCCTCCCTATTCAGTGCCGCATATTTAAGAGCAGCTACAATGGTTACGGCCATAAATGGTTTTAAAGCCACCGGCGTGTGGCCTGTGGATATGGCCGTTTTTCAGAAGCAGATTTCTTGCCATCAACTACAACTGACATAGAAGTTGATCCCAGTGGACCTGAAAGTCAATTACAGTCCCTTAGAGAGGAAACTCCCAAGCCTCAACCAGGGTCGTCCATTAGAGAGAAGACGCCTGAGCCTCAACCAGGACCATCCATTAGAAAGAACATGCCTGAGCCTCAACCAGGATCGTCCAGAGAAAGTGACACTAGTTTTGAGTCTGCAAGTACCAAAGCGATCTTAGCAGTGCCTAAAGTAAACCAAGCCAAGAAACGAGTGTCAAGACAAAGGCAAACTGTAATTTTAACGTCTTCACCCTATAAAACGGAGCTGGAATTGGCTCAAGAAAAAAAGCAGGCTATCGAGGTGAAATCAGTGAAAAGAAAGATAGCCGATAATCAAACCAAATCACAGACGATTAAAAAATCGATATTGAAGAAAACTAAAGAAGTAGAGTCAGATTCAGAAAGCGAAGAGAGTGACACTGACTGCTTGTACTGCGGATACTTTTATTCAAGTTCCACAGAGGGATGGATAAGCTGTTCTAGTTGCCATAAATGGGCTCACAATTCATGTGCAGGTGTAGAAGATAAAGATGATGAAACAGTACTTGTTTGCGAACTTTGTCAGTAGGCTTTTATTGGTTTAAGTTTGGTACCCCATTTTGTCCTATACGACGGGCATAATGGGGTATTTTGCATATTTTTTTTCTTTTTGTGAAATAAGAAAAACGTTTACCTTTTTAAACTTCAAATCATAATAATAAATAGTAAGTACTATACCAATGATATTTGCCTTATTGTTAAACCTTGACAGTCGCAGTTTTTTTTTAATTCTACTTTAAACTTTAAGTACCCCGTTTTGCCCGCCTGTCCCCTACTGTAATTGAAATCGGTTATTGTGTTCTAGAATTAGTTTAGGTTAGTTTGGGTTAGTTAGATATTTCTATCTGTTTGGCCTATGTATATTTTTTGACAATATCCACATTTTAATTTAAATACTTCCATTTTAATTTAAATACTTCCGACTTAAACAATTTACATGTTTTCGTTTTATTATTTTTAATTACCGAGCCTAGACTACTTGTAACTCAAGTTTTTTGGAACTCTTTCACTATAAGTTAACAGGATGTCATTATTTAATGTTTATTCGAGCCTTGTTTTGGATAGGCTATTACATACTCTCATTTTTAGAGAGTTAATTAGATTCGATTTATAATCATTATTATTTATCTTTAAAGGAAATAAATAAAAGTAAAAAATAAATTTTTAAAAACAAGCTTTTATTTAAATGCACTAAAATGAAGAAAATAAATTTTGAAGTAAATCAAACCCATTATTTTGTTACATTAAACATTTTTATATGATATAAAA
>MU189127.1:0-28203 GCA_016904865.1 Pissodes strobi | reverse complement strand
TTATATTTTCATTTGAACTACAAACGCATACCAAATTTGAAGCCAATAGGGAACTTGCACATTGTTTTTTTATTTCAATAATCTGTTCTATCACACTAAAAAAGAAGGTGTGCCAAATCTGAAGTGTTAAATATCACCCGTTTTGTTTCTATACACTTTTAAAGTTGCCGTTAAATCCGCGTCAATTTAAACACGATTTGACGTCATAGAGCATAACGATCGGCGCGGCGGATCGGCCGATCATCTACCTGCCACTTCTATTGCGACTCGCAGAGAGACAGCAGGTTATGCTTTAAGTTTTTAGGTTTAGTGGGTTGTAATATTTTTGTGTTTTGTCTGTGACAGTGTTTGTGGTTTGTATTTTGTGATTTGAACTAAAATGGAGAAAAAGACAGCTCATAAGGCGTGTATTGTACCAATGTGCACAAATACGACATTTAAACATTCATATTAAAGGTACAGATTTTTCTGCAATATATTCTTCATTTTACAATGTTAGATGGTAGCTGTATCAATACTTTATCAGGAACAAACTCAACGCAAACGTTTTATTTGCGGTTCGTTTTCCAAGGAGATGAACACAGATAAAGTTTTCGAAAGGGTGACAAAAATTGAAAATCTGAACTTTGGCCTATCTTCCCTTCATTCATGTATCCGTTGTTTTGAATGTTTGTTATATATTGCCAATAGAGTGTTGGCAAGTTAAGGACCCTGGAAAGAAAAAACTTGTAGAAAACCAAAAACGAAAACTTCAGAAGGGTTATAAGTTCAAATGGGATTAATTATTGACAAACCAAAACCAGGCTATGGATCCACGAATTATGGGAATACGGCTAGAAGGTTTTTTCAAAACCCAGAGTTAAGTTCCTCGATAACCGGCATTAACATAGAACTTATTTTAAAATTTTCAAAAATTTTAAGAGTTGTGTCTATAGGACAAAAAATCAAGTTGGTGCAGTTTCAACGGCTTTTGAGGGAGACGAGAAATCTTTACATTGAATTATATCCTTGGTACTATAATGCCTTGCAGTGTCCATAAGATTCTAGTTCATGGAATTGAGATTATCCAACTTTTTGATTTGCCCTTAGGGCAACTAGCCGAGGATGCACTTGAAGCAAGGCATAAAGAGGTCCGAAACGTGCGTTTGAACCACACAAGAAAAACTTCTAGAAAAAGCTCAAATAAGGACATTATGAATAATCTACTACTTACCTCAGATCCATTTATATCATCTTTCAGAAAGACTACAACTTTCAAATCACGACAGGATAACATAAATGATACCACAGAATATTTGGAAATAGACTTTTTTGTTTGCAACAGTATTCGGATATTTTGCCTTCATATATTGGTGAACTTGATTTGCAAAGTTCAGACAGTTCTGACCTTTCGGAAAGCGAATAATTTTTTCTATGCTTTTTTCAACAATAAAAGTTATGTTTTTTTTTGCTTAAGGATCTAATGATTAATTTTTGTAAGTAAAAATTTTCATTTATTTACATAATGAGTAGCAATTTTACAATTTTGAACTTCCTTTCCTTTTTCTAAGAATGTTCATTATATTATTTAACCATTTTAAGATCTTTATTTTTTTCTAGGTACCTGCTTTCTGAAGTTCTATATTAATTAAAGTTAGTAGTTTTATTTTAAGTCTATGTCAAAATTTATTGAATTATTTTTACCTATATGTATTTATTATTATTATTATTATTATTATTATTATTTGTATTTTATGTTAATTTATTATAAAAAATAAAATTTTGCGATGAAAAAAAACCGAACTACGACTCTTTTTGCCGTTTTGTGTTATACTGAATCCAGAAATATGATAAGTTTCATAGCGTACAAGCCAGCATACAAGTGAAGGTGGTATGTAATTATTTATGTACATTTTTTATAAACACCTAAACTCAGATTTTGTGTGTGTGTCAGATATAGCTTAGTGTATTAGCTACTCAACCGTTATTATTTAGTTTAAGTCCGTTGAGTACAACAAGAGTAATGATTTTTGTCAATTTATCCCATTCACCAAAGCACGACGACAAACTGATTATGCTCTTCTACGTCACGACCAGTGAACGGCGTTTCCAAGCGCCTCGAATAATTCGAATTTCTTGACATTTTTATTTCAAGATTTTAGCCACAATGAATTTAATTAATAGATTTTTTTGATAACTAATCTTTTTTATAGGATGTCCACTTATGGTTTTTAGCATTTATTTCGGTTTTTATTTGTTTGCGCAAGTTCCCTATTGGATATGTAGAAGTCAGCTAAAATTGACTTGCAACAATTAACCCAATATCGGCCATGTTGAATCCGCCATTTTGAATTTTCAAAATCTGATAGAAAATTCATATTCCTTGTCCCCAAAAACCCCCATATACCAATTTTAAACGAAATCGGACTTACTTTAAGTAGTGCCCCTCCTCTACCCCCGAAAGAGGGGGAGGTGTTACAATTTACCACAGCAATAAAATAAAATCAAGTGAGTTTAATATAAGTGAGCCATTATTTTAGAAATAAACTGATACACGCCAAGATAGCCAAACTAACAAATTAATCCCGATTTTTAAGTTCTTATCCTATCGATTGCGTTATGTAATATTATTTTTCTTCAAACGTCAGTAAATCCGTCATTACTCGACTGTGTAGGCGGCCGTGAAGTTTCGTTTTTCCTCCGCCGGAGCTTTACTTTTCACTTTTCCGCCGGCGGAGGTAAAAGTGTTGTCATAGCAACATAGATACAATACAAACAGACAACAAAATAAGCGTCAACAACTCACGATTTATTAAACTACAATTTGTATTTATCACTCAATTTGTGACTGCATTTCTAAAAATCACTAATTTAGGAACAAATTGGTTATTATTTAATCGAACTTACTCAATAACTGCTTATCAATACGGAATTAAAACGCAATCGGAGACGCAATTTTAAAAAAATAATTATTGTTGACAGTGTCCACTGACAGCTTTATGTTACATTACTATAGCAACAACCTGTACCTATTCACCGACACCGGTCTAAGCCGCCTTGCGAACCCACTTATCTTTAATAATAATTAGATATTATTACTATTAAAAAGAGATGTTTTTGCATTAATTTGTCGACATTTGAAGAAAAAACAGCATATTTTATTTGGAGGAAAAGTTACTTTTTCTACAGCCGCGCGCAAAATAACTAATTGCTAAATTCAAATGAAGTCGCAAAATCGACGAATGCCGTGGATCCTTATTTTGCGCTCTAGCGCGAACATGGAAAAGAAAAATCTCACTTTTTCCGTCGAGTGTGCTATGAATGGTCATGGAAACCGAAGATAAATAAATGACAGTCGTGCGTTTGTTACAGTTTGTTGCTGGTAATCCTGGTTCTAAATATGCCCGAAGCCCGAATATAATATGTCAAAACTGACAGTCATTTGCAAATTTCAGAATAAGTATAGAGAAAAATGTGGATTTAATTTTAAAAAATGCGGCTGTAGAAAAAGTTCTGTGTGTTTTTCGAGCGCAAAGTCAGATTGCCGTTTTCGAAAGATTACTGCGCTCCGCTACGCGTCGCGCAGTAACATTCTTTCTCAAGCGGCAATCCGTTAAGCCGAATTTACACGTGTCAAGTAGCTAAAGCAAGTTACTAAATCAAGTAGCTAAATTTGGTAACTTGTGTGGTGTAAACAACTTGATTTGGTACTTGCGCAAGTATCTAATTTAGTAAACTGCTTAGTCAGCTGAATAGAATCAATTTCTATTTACTTGAGTAAGTAGTTTCCCCCGCTCTGGTTTCCAGCAACTAAAACGTCGACTAAACGAGTGTAGACCACCGATAGCCGGGACTCGGCGTATAAGGAGATTCAGGAGATCATGGGAATAGAAGGATTAGCTGGAATAGCCGATCTCATTACAGTGTTGTTTTTCGTAATTTGAGGAGCAATTTGAGCTAGCAATATTTCAAACTGTTCTTTGGACATTGTCAGCCAAGTTCTATATTTCTATAGTAGTAGATGAAGCACCATATATTTCTCGTCGACTCATCCATTTTCGCACCCAACACCTTTTTTTCTTTTTGTTTATTTCTTCTGCAATTATTTCTGATAATTCACCAATTTACATTGCTGCAGGCATAACTTTTTTGGCCATGTTTTTTAATCAGCACTAATCAACAACTAAACAAGAATACTAAAATAAATGTAGACGCTCACTAAAATAAACTGATTAAATTTTAGCTACTTGATTTAGTAACTTGCTTTAGCTACTTGACACGTGTAAATTCGGCTTTACTTTGCGCTCTAAATACACAAATAACTATTTCATGGCTTGCTCTCTATTACCAGCCTCACTCCGTTCGGCTGTTAAACACGAGCGCGCCATGAAAAGTATCACTTTTCCTCCATATAAAATAATATACTATTATTTTGGAATAAAACAAGAGGCTGTTCTTTTATAATTTGAATAACTTGACTTGACTTTCATTACCTTTTATTTGATAATTTGCTAACTCATCAACAAACATTAATTAGAGTTTTATCACAAAACCTAGAAAAAAGAGACCCAATTGATTACGTTGCGTGATAATAATATGATACGTATATAAAATTTTAGGATAAATGAAATTGGCAAAGTAAAAGAAGAATACTTCGAGCTCTGGGCAAAGTACTACTTGAAAATCTTTGATGCATACAAAGAGAATAATATAACTTTTTGGGGCGTAACCACACAAAATGAACCAATCGATGGATTTATTTATACCGATGTTCCAAACAATGGTTTCACAGATGCTGAAATGGTAAGTATGGATACAGTCCCGATTAATATTTGATTACAAAGCAGATATTTATTATATTAACCGCAAAAGTGGATTGGGTTTTTTCGACGTTCATTTTTGCATTGGAGCATTTATAATTTGCTAAGGTATATTAGCCAGCTAAACTTCTATAAACGCAGACAGCGAGCGTCTGAGATTGAATAAATTGTTCCCTAATGTTAGCATAGATGCAGAGGTTGACATGTTAATACATGTTAGTAGGTCCAAGTTATTTAAAATTAAGATTATTTACATTTTAATACAAAACAGAACAATAGTAATTTTGTTGTTAGCTAAATTTCTATGAATAAGTTTGTTTTTTTATCATATTTCAGAAGAGATGGATTAAACATGCTTTAGGACCTGCTATCAGGAACTCAACATACAATGACCTAAAAATTATGTTACATGATGAGCAAAGATTATGGATTCCCCTCTTAAATAAAGTAAGTAAAACAAGGTGTTAAGAAATATAAAAAATTATTGTCCATATTTTGAACCAACATGTTCTTAAATAAGCAACGGTAAAAAATATAAATTTTCCACAAATTACTGAACCTCAAATAAATGATATTACAGTTTAAAAATTACCGGGTGGAGAATTTAAATGATTACATACGTGTGTCAAAAATGCCTGGAAACTTTAAAATATATACGCTGAGACACTTTGATCTATATTTTAATTTCACCATATTTTAAAAATAAATGTATTATATTGAAATTGACTGAAGCTTCAAAATGTCGTTTTAGTTTAACGTGGAAAAAAATTATCAAGAAAATGCCATGTGGTTGTTTTTTAACACGACTTTGATCTATTTTTGGTCAAAAACCTGCTCGAAATTTCTAGTGCCTATTTTTTCGCTTAGGGTATGTGATATCAAAGGTATACCCTTAATTTACAGAGTATTATTGTTTTAGCATAATAATCCTAAGTGTATAGGTATGCATGTGCGTACCTTTGTTCTTGCGATAGCTTTCGAATTATTTGTGATATTAATCTCAAACTTATTACACCTATTGCAATTATTACGAAGAGAACTCTTTGAGTTGCTTTTACGCAACATCACATGCAGGTAAACTTAATAATTTTTTAAACTTTTTTTTAACGTTTTCTTCATTTGGCTCTATTATAATAATAAAAAAAGCTAGGCAAACAAAACGTACAACAGCTATAAAGCAAAGTTAATGCTGTAATTGTTTAGGAAAATGTGAAACTGTAAAGAATATAGAAGCGGCAGAATTGCTATCAAAGAAGAAGTTGAAAAACATGAAGTATTGTTTCATGCGAGTGCTATATCAAAAATACTCAATGGAAGCTTCAAGTCAAAATTAGTGCTAATTGACATATCAAGAAAGAATAATAGTGAAGTACTATTAGTTTTGTTAAGCATCATACTTAAGTTGACCATACTAATGATACTGTTTATAGCAGTCATATAAGACAATCAAGTTAGCAAAGAAATATTTTACCAAGCTGGATACTGCACTAAAACATTGACAATTTAATTAGCAAAAAACATTTTATGTGATGGCACAAATATGGTAAATTAATGAAGATAAATTAATTAGTTAAACCGTCCTGAGGCAATAATACCATTTGAAATATTAAAGTTGGGGTAATCGGCATCTAGATACTAATTCATCTTTAGACTGTAATATTACGGTTCGAGCTTAGTTATATTTAAATATATTTTTTCTCGCTTATAGTTTTCGAGATATTCTCATTGACACTGTTTAAGTTGACGTCCTGCTTACACAGATGAAAAGCGGGGTGATGTGGAGATATTTATGCCTTTACAAGCGGCATTTTTATGTTGTTTAAAATTTTCAGACTGTACTCTCTGACAGTGAGGTTATTGAATATGCTGATGGAATTGCAGTCCATTATTATAGCGATTGCTTCGTTCCAGCAAGTTATCTTGATTTTGCATCCAGTAGCGAAAAGGAGCTATTCCGCTTGGCTACTGAAGCATGCACCGGTAAGTAAAATGAATGAAAAACAAAATGAAATATGATTTTTTTTACTTCTTTCTGCCCACCAATTAGTCTACTATCTGAAATCTATCATTTCTCCATTTTGACCAGAGTGCTCGATTAATGAGCAGCTATTTTGAAAATAATTTTTTTTACATACCTGTAATAATTTAGCCAAACCAGCTGCATAGTGATGGCGTCAAGGTAAGACTATAAACAAGAACAGTCGACTTCTAGTCTCGTTTCGTAGGCACTCTCTATTTTAAAGCTCGACTCTGAATCAGAATTCAATAACATTCTGCAAGTAGGTACAAAAATCACCACTCTACCCAACTATCTGCACCGCGAAAACCAATTCGGCTTTCGCAAAGAGAAATCGTCAGGAGATATATGGACCTATGCCACTCATATATGGAGTAGGGGAAGTGAGAACTAAGGAATATCTCGAGCGATTGCGTTTAATATTTCGAAGGCATGGCGGATTCCTCAAGAAACTGCCGTTCTTCGGACTGCCAACCTCAGTCGGCAGCTGGCTTGCCAGTTTCCTTAAGAACCGATCTCTGCACGTTGCAGTTGATGGACACATCTCAGACACATTAATTTCATATTGTAAAAAGTGCGAGAAATGACCCTATGTACGTGTGCAAAAACTGCTTTAAAACTATTTTCAAGTCAATATGTCTGTTATAACCCAAATATATCTTCGAAATGGAAAGTCTAGCGTCTAAATAGAGACTTGTGGTAGATTTGCGTCTATAGTTACTTCCATCGCTGGAAAGCCTTTAATGTAAACTGTCTATACCAACAGTTTTGGATTTGATCTGTTCCTGATTATTTCCACTTACGTGCGTTATTTCTAATGTTTGCCGGTTTTTCTGTTGTTATTTTGTCTCTTCTTGCCTATTTTATTTCTCTTTAATCCATGACGCTATACGATTACGTTGCAAGGGTTTTAATTTTTTTTTATCCTAGAATACGGTAATTCTTCTCAACTTAGTAATATTACTTTAATTTCTCCTGTTGCTGTTTTGTCTCATAGAATAGCCTGTTATGCCGATTGAAGACAGCGTTATTTGCGTAGGCTTAATAATTATACTGCTAATTTTTGTTTTAATGTGTCCACAATTTCTATAATTGTTTGCTCTTTATTTTCTTGTTTAAATTTATATACCTCGTTAGGCTCCCTATGTCTGAAGAAGCTTTTTATTTCTTCAGCAATTTGTAGTAAAATTTCCAAGCAAAATGATTTGCTTTGCTTCCATGTGACTATAGACTGTTTGTTTAAAATAATATGGTTCTAGGATTTGTTGGAACAGCTGTAGAACTAGGAAGTTGGGATAGAGCAGAAACCTACTTAAGTAGTATAATGGATGTAAGTACCTATATTACAAATACAAAATATTTTGCTCTAGAGTAACAATAATATTGTTATTATTATTCATAAGAAAAAGCGAATGAAGAATTCGAAATTATTCGTATCACACATACGGAAACCTTATTAAAAAATGGTAATTATTATTATTAATATAAAGCGGTTTATTTAAAAAATTTCACTAAGAAATAAGTAAATTAAATAATTAGGAAAACATTCCCAGTCAGCTACGACATACAAACAAAAAAAAGATAATATAAAATTTATAAGTAATAGAGCAGACTAAGGCAAGATAATATTTAAAACATAAAATAATTTCCATATATTTGTTGCTACAATCCCTATTCAGTTTTTGTTTAATGGGTTTTACTGACTGGAATGAATATTACAATTTCGAATCAGATACTTATAGTCGCTATTTATATAGAATTTTATTATTATCCATACAATTTTAGGACTTGAAATATGACTTTGTTGGATGGGTGGACTGGAACATGGCATTAAATACCTCTGGAGGACCAAATTGGATTAATGGCGCTGCGGATTCACCCATAATGGTAAACGGAACAGCGGACGAATTTTATAAAGAGCCAATGTTTTATGCGCTTGGACACTTTTCAAGATTTATAGTCACGGACTCTGTTAGGATAGACACTGACACATCGGGAAGTGGAATAACTACCGTAGCATTCATAAGACCTGATGGAAAAATTGCAGTTGTTTTGTGGAACAGGTAAAAAAGTTTCGACATATCTAGCCATCGAAAGTATTTCGAAATTATTGCGATTACGGTAAACCACAAACCGTTTTCAATTAGAAAGTTTCGTTGGGGTTTAGCTCATAATTGTTAAAAAAATTATTTAAACAGTAATTGGAACATACATTCATAGACAATCTAGATCAGGTAAATCGCAAAATCGGAAAACGAGGTGTATTAAACCTGAATATTTTTTAATAAGTTTGTTAAGGTGAATCTAGTTTAAATTTGGACGTTGTGGGGTACCATACGAGCATATACGCTCCTTGATATTCTGATACGGAAATTTCAGACAGAAAAATAGTTAAAAAACATATTTAATCTTCATCAGAAACAGCAACATTGTAAGAAAGAAAAAATCAATGAACGTAAAGAGAACCGGGATTTAAATAGATCGTTACAATTTGTCTAGAATTCTCAACAAGAAGTTCATCAGTGGAACTAAAAAATATGCGTGACCAAAATTATGCTCGTCAAATGGCTCATTTTTAAAAAGAAGAATTTAAACCTTATAAATTTGAAAAAGTTTAAATTCTTACTGAGGCTCACAAGGAGCAACGAATAAACTTTTCCAACTACATTTAAATGGTAAATATGAACAGGTACTATTTTAAAACATAGCGTGGACAGATTAATCAAGGCATCGATCTAATATTGGCAGAACGATTGACCAGTCTTAAGAGGGTGGCAGAACACGCCCAGCATGTCGTGGGAACACAATGAACCTTTGTATTATTTAGAGAAGCCACCGAACATTAACAGTAGACTAGAAGGTTCACTCTAAGCCCCTCCCCCAGTAATTCCCTCCTTGCCCCGTCCCGGAACCTGATGAAATGCTGGTTAACCGCTCAGGCCTCGTGCCACGTTTCACTCCGTCTGGTCTGGCGTCTCGCCTTTTTAAGCGTTACACCAAAAGGGCCGACTGAGAGTGGACCTTCTAGTCTCTTGTTTATGTTCGGTGGTTAAGCTTCATTTTCTAGTATGTTGTTGTAGCAACTATTCGAAGTGTATATGCGAAATGGCAGAACAAAAGGTCGGTCGTAACTACCTGGCGGAACAATTTGAATGTGCCGTATGCGCGCCCTGACTTCGTGCCCTCGCCTCGCCTCGGTCGCAAATTAATTTGTATTATGAATGCTTTAAATATCAACAATAATTTTGTTCATTTATTTACAACTTTTTTAGTAACCACAGACCTTCATTTATCTTTGGAGTTGATGCGACTTGAAAATTACATATTTTTTTTTCATTTGCAAAAAACCTTGCAACTATGAGGGACACGAAAAAGCTGTCTGGCTGTTCATTTTTATTTATTTATTTTACGAAAAAAGTCTCTTGACATTTTCCGTACCTATATAGCTACGTTTTTGCTATATAGTGATAATAAAAAACAAATGTTTTTTACCTTGAAACGCAAATATCTTTTGAGCTGTGCTGGATACCAGAATACGATTGGGAGACTTTTTGTAGAAAATTTGATTTTCTAAAAAAGTTTTCCTAATAATCTTTCGTATCTCACGCAATTTTGGAGATAAAGTGAAAATAAAGAATTTTCTTTTCGTGTTTCGGAAAAATATAGTCAGTATCGACTGAGAACCAGAAATTATGATGTATATTATTGTAATTGTGTTGTCGTAATAATTAGAAAGTGCGATTGCCAAGAAAAAAATTAAGTTCTATGTTCCAGATCGACAAAAACACTGTGAATATATGTAAAATCATTTATATTATTTTGGATTATATCAACAATGTTCCGAGATAGGAAATACCTAGAATAAAATAAAGTATATTTCAAGAAACATCGAAATTAATGATAGCAATTAGAAAAAAAATTTAAAAAAGCGTGACAGCTTAATTGAAAGCATATTTCTGATACAATTTTTTATGGGAAACTAATTTAATAAACAACATAAAGTAATACATACGAAAAAATATATATTCATCTTACAGCCCATCAGAATCACTCTCCTTATCGCCAGCTCAATCCAGATCACTTGATGCTCTAAGTCCATGTCTATAAATGTTAAACAAATTAATTAGAAACATGTAATATTTTTGCTTTATATTTACTGATAAATCTGAATACCTGGTTCAGATTCACCGTCGTCATCTTTGTCGGTCGTATTAGAAGTATCCGTGAGTATATTGCCAACAAATTGAGGAAATTGATCCCCTTCAAACCAGAGGAACTCGTACTTCTCTTGATTATTATACCAGCGATGGTTTTCTGGTTATTTTTCGGTTGGCTGCTGCAAATTTCGATTTTTCTCGATAATTTCTCGATAATTTAGAAGATATTTTGGCAAGTGTGATCACACAGTTTAATTATATTTTGGTCGTAGGAGATTTTAATGTCGATTTTCTGTCTTCTTCAACTCATACAAACAGGCTTAAAACAATTTTAGATATTTTCGACCTCACACAACGAATCGTTGAGCCCACTAGGATAAATCCAAGTACCGGCAGTTCTTCCCTCATCGATATGATAATTGCAAGCAAGAATTTATCTTCACTACAATCTGGATCTTTACAGTTTCACAATCTCTAACCGATCACAATCTGATATACTCCATTTTTCAGAAAAATTGACTTTTTTTAAAAAAAAGTACAATATAGAGACTATCAGAATATAGACATAAATAAATTTGATCAGAAGGTGATTTAATCAGGTGGGATGACATTTATAACACTAATGACATAGATGAAAAAATAGATATTTTCAATAAAAAAATTCTCGATCATATGAATCGATTTGCACCAATTAAAACTAAATTTTTTTGTGAAAGGCCTTTTGCTCCTTGGATCACTAGCAATATTAAATTATTAATAAAGCTAAGGGATAAAGCACTTTGAAGATTTCAAAAATCAAAAAACGACGACCACGGACAATATTATAGGCAGTTGCGTAACCACACAAAACACGCTCTTATTTGGGAAAAAATAACCTTTTTTAACCACATGGCAACACAGAAAGGCAAAGAATTTTGGACCATAGCGAATAAACTAAACCTAACACATAATAAAAAAGACTTATCAGAACTTCCAGATAATTTAAATAACACAACCGACGTTCATAATTTTTTTCAAATGCATTCAAGATTGCCTGATACCGCCTCTCCGGCATTAATTGATTATTACAATAATACCAGATATAATGGTGAAACTTTAAATTTTACACTTATGACCCATAGCAGCTTAATAAAAATTATTTCTACTATATCATCTAATGCCATTTGGGGTGGATGGGTTGTCTATACGAGATATAAAATTTTGTATGCCGTTCTGTGTTGATCCATTATTAGATATTCTAAATACTTGCATTTTAGATAAAACTTACTCTTCTGTTTGGAAGAAAGCTATTATTAAGCCCATTGGGAAAATTTCAAATCCGACTCAATAGGGAACTTGCACATGTTTTTTTTATTTCAATAATCTGTTCTATTTCGCTAAAAAAGAAGGTGTGCCAAATCTGAAGTGTTAAATATCACCCGTTTTGTGTCTATACATTTTTAAAGTTGCCGTTAAATCCGCGCCAATTTAAACACTATTTGACGTCATAGAGCATAACGATCGGCGCGGCGGATCGGCCGATCATCTACCTGCCACTTCTATTGCGACTCGCAGAGAGAGACAACAGGTTATGCTTTAAGTGTTTGGGTTTAGTGGATTGTAATATTTTTTTGC
Organism: Pissodes strobi; assembly: GCA_016904865.1. Classification (NCBI taxonomy): domain Eukaryota; kingdom Metazoa; phylum Arthropoda; class Insecta; order Coleoptera; family Curculionidae; genus Pissodes; species Pissodes strobi. The sequence continues at coordinate 15,616 of MU189127.1, read as the reverse complement.
TTTGTCTGTGACAGTGTTTTTGGTTTGTATTTTGTGATTTGAACTAAAATGGAAAAAAAGACAGCTCATAAGGCGTGTATAGTACACCGATCTCCATATATGGATAAGCACAAACCGTCTGCAAGCGTCGAAAAATCGTACCAATCATGGGGAAAAAAACCGGGTTCTGCGTCGGACAGAACTGAAAATAGGATAATTTTACTCATGCGCACAAACACCGAGAAGCGACAGAACGAAATCAGCTCATAAAGATTTTACAGTTCGGTAATCAAAAATATTATCAAATTTCTTTGACCTTGCTTGTTGCTTGCGCTTGAAATAATTCTTCTTTCTGTGTTTGCCGGAATGGGTTTCGGCGTTTCGTTTCGTTCACTTATTGAAGTACGTACGTGCGTCTGTGTGGTTTATATTATCGTTTTCGTTGAAAATAACTAATTTACTCCTGGACATCTAGTTTAGTTTATTATTATAATAGTTCGTTATTAGTGTATTTTGTTAGTGTATAAGTTGGTGTAGACGTTAGGAATATGATTTAAAGACAAAAGACCTTAAAAGACAATGGCATCAACTGCCAAGGTCAAAGAAAATACTCAACGGTGTTTGATTTGGTGTTGCCAAAATAAGGGTAGAATACTAGGGATTTCTTATTTTAAGTAAGTATCATGTTCTTTTAAGGATAACTGCAGCATTACATACAAAATATGGGAATAATATCTTAAAAAGGGTTTATTTACTGTCACGATGCATAAATAGCAGTGAGTTTATTCAGTTTTATCATTTTGTATTAAAAGAGTCTTCTTATAGGTAGGATGGATTTTAATTTACTTTGTTGAGGAGCTTTGATGCTCTAAACAGTTTTTTTTTAGATCCTTAAATGGGTTAGTTCCCCATACTTGTTTTTGCTATTTTAAAAGATTTTTAAAAATTGTTTTACATACTACATATATGGGTTCAATAATATAGAAATGATCCGTGGGGGGAGCTTTAATTTTTTTTTCCAATATTTACCCCCTTCTTTTAAAAATTTAGGACAGAAAAGTGTAGTGAGTGACGTAAAGTACAATTTGTATGTCTTTTCTATCTGTAAAGGTAAAGAAAAAATAAAAGAAGGGAGTAAAAATTGGAAAAAAATGTTAAAGCTTCCCCCACGGATTATTTCTATGTTGAACCTATAGAACAGTCTGTAAAATATTTAAAAAAAAATCTATTAAAATAGCAGAAACAGGTATACGGAACAATGAGGGAGTTTCATCAATTTTTCGATAGCCCATGAAAACTAAGTGGACACGTGTTGTTCCTTGTTTTCATAAGGCGAAAAATGAGGCAGATACGCCTTGAAATGTGCTTATGACGTCACAATACACATGAATTATTACGTCACACCATGCATAGTATATCTATATATACAAAACTAAAAACTGGCATAGCTCTCGTAATATTCATATTTAGTGGAAATAAAAAAATACTTATCGATTTTTTTTCACTGTTGTAATAAAAAATAATCAGTTTAATTTCTCAGGAATCTTCCTAATTACTCTTAAATGTTTTAAGGTTTTCATGAGCATCTAGACGTGTGTATAGTCTTAAGAATTTTGTATCTTGGTACATACTACCTACATATTTTGTATTATTGGCTTTTTCCAAATAGACTACTACTACTACCTAATGTAAGTTAATGTAAATAAAACGTTTATATCATGATGTTTTGTTTTAATAAACCTTTCTTTGCCCCAAAGTTATTTTAGCTACTCAACGCAACAAAAATTCATATTTTTAAAAAACTAAAAAAAGGTGTATTTCTTGCCTACAAATTGTGGTATGTAATGTGTGAATGCAAAATACTTTAACATTACAAATCTCTTTTAAAAGTAGTACCTATTCAAGACTAACTTAAAGAGAAAGTAAAATTTAAGGCAAACGCATATAAAAAGGGTTTTATTAAAAGGTGCTTCCATTTTTTAATATTTTTGAATCAAATGGATGATTTTAAAAAATATGTATATTTGAAAATTTACAAGTTTCAGTGCTGCGCCTGTGTTACACCAGATTTTACAGTATAAATCATTCAAATTTTTTTGGTCATACAATCATTTTGGGCAAACTAGTTAATATTTTTCACAAAAAAAATGCATGCCACATATAAAGAATGTAAAAATTAGGTAGGTACCAAAATATTGGGTAGTATTTTTTTTGCATACCTATCAATGGTTTATTCCTTAAACATAATTATATACTTACTGTCATATTTTTACATTTTTTAATTGGTTTTTGTGTCGCCCAGGGACGAGGAAAGAAATAGTTTTTATTTTTTTTTGTCTCCAAAACAAAGCAAGATTCGGAAAAAATAGCAAAAGTTCTATATTTTATCGGCTGGTCTATTCTATTTCTTTTAATAACCAATGACTTGCAATTTTTGTGTTAAATATCTCATCTATCAACTTGCTTTTAAATTTTTGGTAATATATAAAACGACAAAAATATTTTTCCAAATTCTTAAAATCCGGACCTGTCGCTTATTCGCGGCCATGCGGTGATGAAGCACGTGGAATCGATCGATAACCTGCTAATTGAAACTGCGCAGTCTCAGAATTACCTTCTTTTGTTTACATCTGAAGGCGCATGAATCAGTATGATTTGGATTAGTGATGGGCTTATTCGAATGAAAAATAACCTGTTATCCGGTTATTAAAATAACCTGTATTATTCGGTTTTCATTCCACAAGTATTCGAATGAAAAATAACCTGAACCTGATACGTACGAATGCAAATACGAACACGAAGGAACAAACCTGGCTGTCGCCTCGCGTCGATCCGTCGAATGATCAACGAGCAAGCAAGGAGGAGCGGTTTTAATATAGTTATGAGTCATGAAGCAACTTTCGATGTTTTAACTCGAATAAAAGATGAGTTTTAAAATTTCAAATGTACCGGTAGGATGTGGAATGTGGGGTTGAAAACTAGCGAATATTACGTTAAATTACATAATTTACTTTTATTGCCTACCTAACATAAAAAAAATCCAATTTTCGGTGCCTGAACGCGTAAAAAGTGCAAATACGGCAATTTGTTGACATCCTCAAAGAATCAAGATAAAAGGCGGTCGCTTTTGAACCGGCCGGCCGATATTTTTTGTTGCGATTAACAACAGCCCCACATATTGCTTATTTCTTTCATACACTTCTTCGTAATGAATATGGCCTGCTTTCCAATACATAACACCAATTATCACCTAATGTTTGTTTAGTTTTTAGGTTATATATTGGAATTTAGAATATAGGAGCATACATAAGTCGTAATATAACTATAACAGTATAATATGTACTATTAACAAAGTATATGTAAACTAGTAAGTTCACTCAGCGGTAAATCCTTTGATGTAATTCTGCCACATTCTTTTATATCAAGTGACAACTGGAGATGACCGATGCGCTGCGTAAGTGTCCGATTGATTCGCGTGGCTTTCTCTAGTCAGAGATGTATTCAGGAGATTGTATGGACTCGTACCGAAAGACCTACTGAATGCCGGCCGGTGAAAAATCAAGTAAAACTGAGCAAAGTTGTAAAAATATTTTCATAGAAGGAAATTGAAAAAAAATTGCTATACGGGGTGTCATTTTTAGGTGATACCACTGTTGCTATCTCAGAATCTAACAAGAATTTAACAACACTGCAAATCGATCTTGAAAAGGCATCAATAATGGCAACTTTCTAATTTAATCAACTGTATTAAAATTGATTATAACGTATCGTAACGGGTTCAAATTACTAAAATAAGTTGATACTAACTGAAACTAACCGAAAGTTGATTGGAGGACTAACCCAAACCTATTCAAATTAATTATAACGTATCGGAACAGATTCAAATAATTAAAATAAGTTGAGACTAAATGAAACTAACCCAAAGTTGTTGACGACTAACCCAAACTAACAAAATCCATTAAAATTGATTTGAATGTATTCTGAAAAGCTTGAAATGACTAAAATAAGTTGAGAATAAGTGTAGCTAACCGAGAGTTGATTGAACTACTAACCCAAACTAACCAAATCTATCAATATTGATTATAACGTATCGGATGACTAAAAGAATTTAAGACTAAGTGAAACTAACCCAAAATTTATTGGAAAACTAACTTAAACTAACGTATCGTAACGGGTTCAAATTACTAAAATAAGTTGATACTAACTGAAACTAACCGAAAGTTGATTGGAAGACTAACCCAAACTAACCAAACCTATTCAAATTGATTATAACGTATCGGAACAGATTCAAATAATTAAAATAAAATGAGACTAAATGAAACTAACCCAAAGTTGTTGACGAATAACCCAAACTAACCATATCTACTAAAATTGATTTTAATGTATTCTGAAAAGCTTGAAATGACTGAAATAGATTGAGAATAAGTGTAGCTAACCGAGAGTTGATTGTACTACTAACCCAAACTAACCAAATCTATCAAAATTGATTATAACGTATCGGATGACTAAAAGAATTTAAGACTAAGTGAAACTAACCGAAAGTTTATTGGAAAACTAACTTAAACTAACCAAATCTATTAAAATTGATTATAATGTATCGGAACCGCTTTAAATGACTAAAATAAGTTAAGAATAAGTGAACTAACGGAAAGTTGGTTCGACCACTAGCCCAAACTAACCAAATCTACTAAAACTGATTATAACGTGTTGGAACCGGTTCAAATGACTAAGGTATAAGTTAAAACTAAGTGAAACTAACGGAAACTTGATTCGACAATTAACCAAAACTAATAAAATCTAATAAAATTGATTATAACGTATTGTAACGGGTTCAAATTACTAAAATAAGTTGATACTAACTGAAACTAACCCAAAATAGATTGGAGGACTAATCCAAGCTAACCAAATCTATTAAAATTATTTATAACGTATCGGAACCACATTAAATAACTAAAATAAGTTGGGAATAAGTGAAACTAAACGAAAGTTGAATCGACAACTAACCCAAACTAACCAACTCTATTAAAGTTGATTATAACGCATCGGAATCGGTTCAACTGATTGAAATAGTTAAGACTAAGTGAAACAAACCGAAAGTTAAATCGAGGACTAACCTAAACTAACCAAATCTATTAAAATTGATTATAATGTATCGGAAACGCGTTAAATGACTCAAATAATTTGAGAATAAGTGAAACTAACCGAAAGTTGGATCGACGACTAACCCAAACTAACCAAATCTATTAATATTGATTATAACATATTAGAACCGCTTTAAATGATTGAAATAAGAAAAAGTGAAACTATCTGAAAGTTGAATCGACGACTAGACCAAAGTAACCAAATCTACTAAAATTGATTATAAAGTATCTGAACCGGTTCTAATGACTAAAATAGGTTGAAACTAAGTGAAACTAACCAAAAGTTGATTGAACGACTAACCGGATTAGGTTGGTTAGTTCGGGTTAATCGTCGATTCAACTTTCGGTTAATTTCACTTAGTCTCAACATATTTCAAATATTTGAACCGGTTCTAAGACGTTATAATCAATTTTAATAGATGTTATTAGTTGGGTTAGTCACCAAATCAACTTTGGGTTAGTTTCTCTTAGCCTTAACTTATTTTAGATATTTGAACCGGTTCCGATACGTTATAATGATTTTATTACATTTGGTTAGTTTGGGTTAGTCGTCGATTGCACTTTCGGCTAGTTTCACATAGTCTCAACTTATTTTAATCATTTGAACCGGTTCCGTTCCGTTATATTCAATTTTAATAGATTTGGTTAGTTTGGGTTAGTAGTCCAATCAACTTTCGGTTAACTTCACTTATTCTCAACTTATTTTAGCCATTTGAAGCAGTTCCGATACGTTATAATCAATTTTAATAGATTTGGTAAGTTTGGGTTAGTGTTCAATTAACTTTCGGTTAGTTTCACTTATTCTCAACTTATTTTAGCCATTTGAAACGGTTACAATACCGACGTCATTATCGATTCTAATAGATGTGGTTAGTTTGGGTTAGTCGTCGATTCAACTTTCGCTTACTTTCACTTATTCTCAACTTATTTTAGTCATTTAAAGCGGTTCCGATACGTTATAATCAATTTCAATAGATTTGGTTAGTTTGGGTTAATCGTCGATTCAACTTTTGATTAGTTTCACTTTGTCTCAACTTATTTTAATCATTTGAATCGGTTCTGATACGTTATAATCAATTTCAATGGATTTGGTTAATTTGGGTTAGTCATCCAAACAACTTTCGTCTAGTTTCATTTAGTCTCAACTTATTTTAGTTATTTGAACCGGTTCCGATACCTTATAATCAATTTTAATAAATTTAGTTAGTTTGGGTTAGTCGTCGAATTAACTTTGGATTAGTTTGGGTTAGTCGTCCAAACAACTTTCGGCTAGTTTCACTTAGTCTCAACTTATTTTAGTTATTTGAACCGGTTCCGAGACGTTATAATCAATTTTAATAGATTTGGTTAGATTGGGTTAGTCGTCCAATCAACGTTCGGTTAGTTTCACTTAGTTTCAACTTATTTTAGTCATCTGAATCGATTTCGATACATTATAATCAATTTTAATAGATTTGGATAGTTTGGGTTAGTCGTCGATTCAACTGTCGGTTGGTGTCAGTTATTCTCAACTTATGCTAGTCATATAAAGCGGTTCCGATACCTTATAATGATTTTATTTCATTTGGTTAGTTTGGGTTAGTCGTCGATTGAACTCTCGGCTAGTTTCACATAGTCTCAACTTATTTTAATCATTTGAACCGGTTCCGTTACGTTATATTCAATTTTAATAGATTTGGTTAGTTTGGGTTAGTAGTCCAATCAACTTTCGGTTAGCTTCACTTATTCTCAACTTATTTTAGCCATTTGAAACAGTTCCGATACGTTATAATCAATTTTAATAGATTTGGTTAGTTCGGGTTAGTGTTCAATTAACTTTCGGTTAGTTTCACTTATTCTCAACTTATTTTAGCTATTGAGTTTGTCGTCGAATCAACTTTGGGTTAGTTTGACAGTGCCAAAAGATATTTAATATTTACAAAGCATTCCGTTATCGTTATATAATATGTACTTATAAAAAAAATCTGACACCTAGACGATTTTTCCGGTCTCGACCTTCACCTAATTTTATTAACATATCTATTCACTAATCCGACTATAGATTTCTCCTATTTGCATTTGTATTTTTCATTGCTTCGTATATATTTCCACCGAAGTCCGAATAAAATATTAAAATAGAAATAAAATTAAGGATTTCCACAAATCCGACTCTGTTCTGAACACTCTGCCTACACACGAACGACTGATTAAACTAAAACGCTCTACATGCTGCCAACAATCTGCGGATTTTCGGCGGCTGGCACAAAATATTTGGGGGAGTGGAGCTACTAGTTTACATATACTTTGCTATTAATTAATAATATTATTATAGTACTATAAATACATCGCCAGCGAGAAATACTTTTTTGCAAAAGTAGATTTTTAATAATTATGTTCATTACAAGTAATCAACACATCCAAGAATCATATTTTGGAGTTTAAGTATTTTTGATTGAAAAACGTAAAATGCTGATTATATTTTGTTCAATAATATTGCGTAATGAAATATTTACTCGTATTCTATTGTTATTTACTTATTTATTAAGCCATGCTTAATAAGACAATTACAGCTGCTACGAGTTACGAATAAGATGCCGATGACGCTGAACCTCGTTCCTAACCGGCTGCGATCGCTAACCTGAATTTATTCGAATGATTATTCAAATAATCATTCGGTTATTAATATTATTTGAATACAAATAATTCGGTTATCAAAATAATTCGGTTATGCCCATCACTAACGCTTTGTGCTTATCCATATATGGAGATCGGTGGTATTGTACCAATGTGCACAAATACGACATTTAAACATTCACATTAAAGGTACAGATTTCTCTGCAATATATTCTTCATTTTACAATGTTAGATGGTAGCTATATCAATACTTTATCAAGAATAAACTCAACGCAAACGTGCTTTATTTGCGGTTCGTCTTTCAAGGAGATGAACACAGATAAAGTTTTCGAAAGGGTGACAAAAATTGAAAATCTTAACTTTGTCCTACCTTCCCTTCATTCATGGATTCGTTGTTTTGAATGTTTGTTATATATTGCCAGTAAAGTGTTGGCAAGTTAAGGACCCTGGAAAGAAAAAACTTGTTGAAAACCAAAAACGAAAACTTCAGAAGGGTTTTAAAGTTCAAATGGGATTAATTATTGACAAACAACCAGGCTATGGATCCAGGAATTATGGGAATATGGCTAGAAGGTTTTTTCAAAACCCAGAGTGAAGTTCCTCGATAACCGGCATTAACAAAGAACTTATTTTAAAATTTTCATAAATTTTAAGAGTTGTGTCTATAGGACAAAAAATCAAGTTGGTGAAGTTTCAACGGATTTTGAGGGAATCGAGAAAATCGGGAATTATATCCTTGGTACTATATGCCTTGCAGTATCCATAAGATTCTAGTTCATGGAATTGAGATAATCCAACTTTTTGATTTGCCCATAAGGCAACTAGCCGAGGATGCACTTGAAGCAAGACATAAAGAGGTCCGAAAAGTGCGTTTGAACCACACAAGAAAAACTTCTAGAAGAAGCTCAAATAAGGACATTAGGAATAATCTACTACTTACCTCAGATCTATTTATATCATCTTTCAGAAAGACTACAACTTTCAAATCACGACAGGATAACATAAATGATATCACAGAATATTTGGAAATAGACATTTTTGTTTGCAACAGTATTCGGATATTTTGCCTTCAGATATTGGCGAACTTGACTTGCAAAGTTCAGACAGTTCTGACCTTTCGGAAAGCGAATAATTTTTTCTATGCTATTTTCAACAATAAAAGTTATGTTTTTTTTCGCTTAGGGATCTAATGATTTTTTTTTAATATAAATTTTCATTTATTTACATAATGAGTAGCAATTTACCAATTTTGAATTTCCTTTCCTTTTTCTAAGAATGTTTATTATATTATTTAACCATTTTAAGATTTTTATTTTTTCTGGGTACCTTCTTTTTGAAGTTTTATATTAATTAAAGTTAGTAGTATAATTTTAAATCTATGTCAAAATTTATTGAATTATGATCACCTATATGTATTTATTATTATTATTATTATTATCATTTGTATATAATGTTAAATTATTATAAAAAATAAAATTGTGCGATGAAAAACGTAACTACGACTTTTTTGCCGTTTTGTGTTATACTGAATCCAGAAATATGAAAAGTTTCATAGCGTACAAGCCAGCATACATTTTTTATAAACACCTAAACTCCCTGTGTCAGATATAGCTTAGTGTATTAGCTACCCAACGGTCGAGCCAACGGTTATTATTTAGTATAAATCCGTTGAGTACAACAAGAATAATTAATGATTTTTGTCCATTTATCCCATTCTCTCAAAGCACTGTGCGTCGCGCCGACAAACCGATTATGCTCTTCTACGTCACGACCAGTGAACGCGCGTTTCCGAGCGCCTGGAATAATTCGAATTTCTTGACATTTTTGTTTCAAGATTTTGGCCATAATGAATTTAATTAATAGATTCTTTTTTTACTAAACTTTTTTATAGGATGTCCACTTATGGTTTTTAGCATTTACTTCGGTTTTTATTTGTTTGTGCAAGTTCCCTATTGAATGATCTGAGGCCCATTAGCATTTTATCAGCTCTATCAAAGATAATCGAAAAACACATTTTTATTCAATTAAGTTCATTTGCCGAAAGCCAGAATATTATCGCAGAGTGCCAATCAGGGTTCCGTAAGGGTTTTAGCACAAACACAAGTCTGGTAAAAATACTTAACGACATACGCTTAAATGAGGAAGGAAAATATAGTACTTGCATGGCTCTCCTCGATTTTAGTAAAGCGTTTGATACCGTTAACAATAGTATGTTACTGGCAAAGTTAAAATATTTTGGTTTACCTAATGATGCTATTATTTTTTTCCAAAACTACTTTGAAAACCGTGTTAGTCGAGTTAAAGTCTCAAAGGAATATAATAGAACATTTTCCGAATACCAACTAGTTTCGTGCGGGGTACCACAAGGTTCCATCTTATCTCCGCTGCTATTTTCAATTTATGTGGCCGACATGTATAAATCTGTAAAAAATGCTACACTACAACAATATGCCGATGATTCGCAGTTATATATACCTATTAATAAAGATAATATTCAAATTGTTCAAAATCACCTGATTGAGGACATAAATAACATTGAACTTTTTGCTCTAAATCATAATCTTAAGCTAAATACATCAAAGTCCCAAATCATTGTCTTAGGTAATAATTTCTCAAGAAAAGATATTGAGCAAAGATTGCTTTTTAATATTTCTAATAATTTAATTCCTATTAAAGATCAGGTAAAAAATCTTGGGGTGATTTTTGATAGTTCTCTTTCTTTCGAACCGTATATTAAACTTAAACTAAGAGCTGCGTATTTACGCCTTAAACAACTTTATAATTTAAAAAAATATCTTCCACCCAAACAAAAAATGTATTTGTGCGAATATCTAATTTTGTCTCTTTTTGACTACGGTGACGTTGTTTATGGAAGCTCCTTGATAGCGCGAACAAAACGAATGATTCAAAAAATTCAAAATAGCTGTATGAGATTTTCATTTAACATTCCTTATAGAGACAATATTACGCCACACTTAAATTCTAATAATATCTTGAACATGGAAAACAGAAGAAAGAAGCACATGTATAATTTTATCTATAGAATTATCAAACAGGGCAGACCAAGATATTTGAAAAGTATTTTCGCAACCTCTAGTCACAGACATAATACAAGGCTCAATGAACATTTCAGCGATCTTTTGCATCTGTTGCAGTTTATATGTGGAACAATTTACCTGCGACAATGAAAACTTGTGGTCCGGAGTCTTTTTCGAAGGAGGTTAAATTAAAACTATTATTGGATCAGCGAACATAATGTTTTTTAAATGTTTATTGGTAAAGTCTTATTGTATATAGAGATATGCATGGGTATATGGGAGCGGTGATGTCAGTTTTTTTCTTCTTTGGCTGATATGCAAACATTTTAACTTGGGATCAACTTCATACGATACTGCGATTGCGTCGCCCCCTGTCCTCCTTGACTCCTTTTTGGTTGCCGCCCGGCTTTCGTTCTCCATACCGCATCAGCTTCGTTTTTATTTTAGTTTATTATTTTTATTATAAAACTGTAAACGTCTATTAAAATAGTTTTTTATGTTTTTTGTGTAATTTAAAAATTTGAGTGGGTAATATATGAATTAAAAATAATCGCAGGGCGGCTTCGCATGGGCACCACTGGTGCAATATGTAAGCAGTTTTCTTATAATCGAGAAGTTGTCCTTTTTGTCAAAAAATTATCTATTGATTTTATATTATTATATTTAGGTTGTTGGCAAATAAATGCTTTTGAATTTGAATTTGAAATTTGCATCGAGCCAAATACTGGCAATGTATAAGGTGTAGTAATTGTTGGTGCAAATCAGACGAGCATGGTGGCAAATTTGATGCATCTAAATGGCGAATGTTTCTAGAAAATGCCTCTTCAGTACATTTTCTCTATCCACTTTACAACTTATAGACCTGATAATATACTATAGTGTATTGTATAGTATTATTTAGTGTGCGTAAGCAGCTGTTTCGTATTTGAAATAACAATAACAATAGACGGAAGGCATGAAATGATGATTATTATTATTTTTATATGTATTACCTCAATTAGCATGTTTTTTTAATAAATTCTTTATAAAACAATATCTATTATAAATATTCTTCTAATTCACGTGCCACGTTATGATTTTTTATTTGTAAAATACTATATTAGGGACATTCGATACCCATTCACCCAACTTTAATTCCGATCTTTTAAATCGACTGATTTTTTAGTATATTTCTGAACTCACTGAGAGAAGGTTCCACGATTTATTCAAATTTGTTTAGCACTGCAATAGTTAATTTCGATGATTCTTGAATTATATTTTATTTATTTCATGTTTTTCCTGCCTCGGAACATTTTTGATGTAATCGAAAAAAGTATAAATGATTCATAGAATCATTTATAATTCTACTTTTATTTACAATATTTTTTTATCTATCTGGAACATGGAACTTCAATAATCAAAATTTTTTTTTAAATTTGTTGCAATTTTTTTCTTGGAAATCGCATTTTTTAATTATTATGAAAATACAATTTCAATAATATACATAATAATTTGTGGTTTTCAATCGATACTGATTATATTTTTCCGAAACCCGAAAAGATTTCTGCAAAAAGTCTCTGAATCGTTTTCTCGTATCTAGCATAGTTCAAAAGATATTTGCGTTTGAATGCAAAAAATATTTGATTTTTTTTTTAGTTTCACTATATCGCAGAAACTAAGCAATACACGAAAAAATGTCACGAGACCTATTTTGTAGAGAATTAAATTTCCTAAGAAAAATAACCATACAACATTTTCGTGTCCCTCATATTTGCAGTTATTCTCGAATAAAAAAAAATAATTTTCAAGTCGCATTTCCATGGCATTAAAATATCAGCTCCAAAAAAATAAAGATCTGTGATTAATAAAAAGATTCTAAATAAATGGACAAAATTATTGTTTATATTTAAAGCATTCATAATACAAGTTAGTCTTAGATCGAGGGCCCGAAGTCAGGACGCGCATACGGCACATTCAAATGGTTCTGCCAGGTAGTTACGCCCGCCATTTGATTCTGCCAATTGGCATATATACTTGGAATAGTTGCTACAACAACATACTAAAAAATTAAGTTTAACTAAATAATTAAAATTTCATTGCTTCCACCACATGTTGGGGGCTGCCACCCTCTTAAGATTGGCCAATCGTTCTCGATGTGTGTGGGCTATCAGAGCTATCAGAGGAATACTGAAAAAAAATTCAACCTCAACTAAGTAATATAAAGACGCAGTTTTTTTACTCATGGGGGGGGCGTTCTGCAGTCCCCTTACGACTTGAATCTGGGCTAATCCCCACGGATGGCACTTAGTTATGGCCCCCTCAACATCCTCTCAAAAATAAGCTTGAACTAAATCATCACTGAAAAATGTCCCTGGCTCTTAGACTATAGTATTTGAAAGTAAGGGTATGTCCATAGTGCACCGCTTCTCGCTTCACCGCGGCAGACTAGCGATAAAAATATGTATAAAGGAATGGTAGCGTGGCCATAGTGCACCTGCAGCCTGTTTCAACCTGCTTAATCAGCTTTTACCGGAATTAATATTTATTTTTTCTCGCATTCCGCTTAACCCGCTCGGTGTTTGATGTCATTTGATGTGCAATACGCAGTATTGTTCTAGTTTGTTGCTCTGTCCTTTAAACACATTAAATATTTATAACCATTGATTAAAAAGCTAAGATCACAGGATGGAAATTGATAAAGATATTTTAATTTCGAGAGTGCTTTTAAAAAATATTATATGTGACAAACGATTGAAGTATGGTATTCACTTAACGTCTGAGCGAGACCTATTAATTTCATGAACGTGAGTTGTTCTTTCTTGTTTTAAATTAGAAACATTATCACTGGCTAATAAAATGCATAACAGATCTTCACGAGATGCCCCATGATGCCAACTGTGACGAAGCGAGACACTCACGCAAGCGGTGAGATATAACCACCACCTGCTACAATCGCGCAGGTTGACCGAACAGGTAGAGCAAAAGCCGGCTAGCGAGTAGCACTGCACTATGGACGTACCCTTAAGCTGATTTTCATATATAGGACTGTGCACCGACTGTGACCATTCGGTGCCTACCGTGCACCTACCGTGTCGTTTTCACTGTAAATCAAAAAATTGTTTGTTCCATATAAAACGCACTGAATCCTTTATTTACATTTACACAGAAAGGACTGTGCTACGACCGTGTTGCGGTCATCGAGTCCTATTGTGATAATGTAGAAAACCCGCGAGGGCCGCAGCATGGTAGGCGCACAGTCGGTGCACAGTCCTATATATGAAAATCAGCCTTTACACTGTCGAAATTAAAATACGTGCTGGAAAGTAGACAAAAATATAGCATATTTAAATGAGATATCGAATACACGCAGCGGTAGCCAATGTTCCTTGTCTTTTTGAAGTACTGGCAAAATTATAACAGATAAAACAAATCTTGCTTCATATTGACCACCTCGACTTTCAAGACAAAATCAGTCGCCAGTTGTTATCATGAGAAACAAAGATTAGTAGGTTTTCTTTTTGACACTTACTACAGTATTTTCAAGTTGTTGGGTAATATGGGCATAGCAAGGTTAATAATTTGCTTGCAACTTAGTCTCATTGTGTTTTTCGTGCCGTTTTGAGCAATTGCTTTTTAATCTTTCCGACACTGTTAACTTTTATTTACATTTCCATTTAATTGCTAGAAAATAGTTTGAAATACTAATTATTTCAATAATGTGCATTCGCCTTCATTTTTAGAGCATGGTACTATTGTTGCAATATGTCTTTAAAAATCGGTGATTCTTGTAAAATAAACTTTATTTAATATAACTTACAAAATGTATCTTTTTAGCTTAAGCGAGGACCAGACAGTGAAAATAAACATCTTGGACTCTACAGAGGTGGTAACACTTGAAGCATATTCTATAAACACTCTTTTGTATACTGTTTAAGAAAAATATATGCAAATTTGTTAAAAATAATTTGTTAAATTTTGTTTTCTTATTTTAACATTCAAATATGTAGGAAAATTCACAAAATAACAACTAATATCCATAAGTTCGATACAAAATATTGTGAACTATTAAAAACATTTAAACTACCTATTTAATTATCACTCTGTTCTAAGTTTGAACCTGAACACTCAAGACAAATTATATTCGGCCCCGTCTCGAAAAATAGTAAATAAGTAGTATCTTCATCTCTAGCGAATCGGTCACGAATCGGTCATATATTTCAAAGCAAAACACATTCCACTCCCCTCGCTCCACCGGCCCTTATCGTCGACAACTCTGCGCCTTACGGGGCGTCCTAGGTGAGCGATTTGCAGCGAAGGCGAACGCGAATCAGTGGCGATGCCGTGCGACTATATTAATTTTTCGTACTGCATCGCCAACGCTTCGCGTTCGCTGCAAATCGCTCACCTAGGACGCGCCGTTACGCCCGGTCCTACGTGAGCGATTTGCAGCGAACGCGAACGCGAATCAGTGGCGATGCCGTGCGACTATATTAACTTTTCGTACGGCATCGCCAGCGCTTCGCGTTCGCGTCGCCTGTAAATCGCTCACCTAGGACTTGGCGTTAGTCTTCGTTTAACGGAGGTAGAGGATACTCAAGGTAATTTCTTTCTTTTTTTGCCGTTTTAAAATATTGTGATAATTAAGGTTATACTTGTTTATACGTAGAAATAAGAGGGGTTCTTTCATTTGTGTATACAACTGGCTCATGTAAGGGGAATGGTGCTAGATAATTGACTCCACTGATTAATTCAAAACATTCTATTAACGAAAGATCAAAATAGGAATCGTAATACAATAATTCCGTGTTTTCGGTCAAGACGGCCAACCCCTTCACTACTCTATATAAGCTCCCAACCATTACCTTT
>MU189124.1:40483-55221 GCA_016904865.1 Pissodes strobi | reverse complement strand
CATAATCCCGCCCCTGGCAACTCCTGTCAGGCAGTCCCGACAGACGGCAGGAGCGCACCAGTTCGTCGTACAACTAGAAACACCTAGAACATCGCTTTACCAGAACTCCTTTGTCTGGCGCACTGCATCATTGTGGAACTCACTTCCAGGACATCTGTTTCCCACTAATTACAACCTACAAATATTCAAGAACCGTGTCAATCAACATCTTCGCACACACACCGCTCGTCGAGCGCCACAGGATCTTCCTTTAGTGTGTGTACCACTGCCATAAAAAAAAAATAAAAAAAAAGAAGAAATATTGGTATTTTGTGATGCAGCATTTACTTAGCTATTAATACAGAAGCATAGCATACAGGTATTTTGTACTACAATATTTACTTCAAAAATAGGTAGTCTGACTACTTTGTGAAGCAGCAATTAGTTTTGAGAAAAATGACACAATATCATAGTATATTGCGATCCAGCATTTATTTTCTTAAACGAGAGTCATCGTATTTACTTTAACAACAGAAAGACGCGATAAAATAAAATTTTGCGGCGTAGCATCTAATTTTTTAAAAGAGTGAAATATTTGTATTTTGTGATCCAGCTTTTACTTAGCTATTAATAGAGAGGCATAGCATACAGGTATTTTGTGCTGCAATATTTGCTTTAAAGATAGGCAGTCTGACTACTTTGTGAAGCAGCAATTAGTTTTGAGAAAAATGACACAACATCTTAGTATGTTGTGATCCAGCATTTATTTTCTTAAATGAGAGTCATGGCATTTATTTTAACAGAAAGACGCGATAAAATAAAATTTTGCGGCGCAGCATCTAATTTTTTTAAAGAGTGAAATATTGGTATTTTGTGATCCAGCTTTTACTTAGGTATTAATAGAGAGGCATAGCATACAGGTATTTTGCGCTGTAATATTTGCTTCAAAAATAGGCAGTCTGGCTATTTTGTGAAGTAGCAATTAGTTTAGAGAAAAATGACAAAACGTCTTAGTATGTTGTGATCAAGCATTTACTTTCTTAAATGAGAGTCATGGTATTTATTTTAACAACAGAGAGACGCGATATATTAAAATTTTGCTGCGCATCATCTAATTTTAAAAAAAGTGAAATATTAACAGTTTGTGATCCAGCATTTACTTAGCTATTAACAGAGACACATAGCATACAGGTATTTTGTGCTGTAATATTTGCTTCAAAAATAGGCAGTTTGGCTATTTTGTAAAGTAGCAATTAGTTTTGAAAAAAATGACACAACATCTTAGTATGTTGTGATCCAGCATTTATTTCCTTAAAAGAGAGTCATGGCATTTATTTTAACAACAGAAAGACGCGACAAAATAAAATTTTGCTGCACAGCATCTAATTTTTTAAAATAGTGAAATATTGGTACTTTATGATCCAGCTTTTACTTAGCTACTAATAGAGAGGCATAGCATACAGGTATTTTGCGCTGCAATATTTGCTTCAAAAATAAGCAGTCTGTCTATTTTGTAAACTAGCAATTAGTTTTGAGAAAAATGACACAACATCTTAGTATGTTGTGATCCAGCATTTATTTCCTTAAAAGAGTGTCATGGCATTTATTTTAACAACAGAAAGACGCGATAAAATAAAATTTTGCTGCGCAGCATCTAATTTTTTAAAATAGTGAAATATTGGTATTTTGTGATCCAGCTTTTACTTAGCTACTAATAGAGAAGCATAGCATACAGGTATTTTGCGCTGCAATATTTGCTTCAAAAATAAGCAGTCTGCCTATTTTGTAAACTAGCAATTAGTTTTGAGAAAAATGACACATCTTAGTAGGTTGTGATCCAGCATTTATTTCCTTAAAAGAGTGTCATGGTATTTATTTTAACAATAGAAAGACGCGATGAAATGAAATTTTGCGGCGCAGCATCTAATTTTTTAAAAGAGTGAAACATTGGTATTTTGTGACCCAGCATTTACTTAGCTATTAATAGGAGGCATAGCATACAGGTATTTTGTGCTGCAATATTTGCTTCAAAAATAGGCAGTCTGGCTATTTTGTAAAGTAGCAATTAGTTTTGAGAAAAATTACACAACATCTTAGGAAGTTGTGATCCAGCATTTATTTTCTTAAATAAGAGTCATGACATTTATTTTAACAACAGAAGGATGCGATAAAATGAAATTTTGCGGCGCAGCATCTATATTTTTAAAAGAGTGAAACATTGGTATTTTGTGCTGTAATATTTACTTAAAAAATAGAAGAATAGGGGATTACGGCTATTTTGTAAAGTAGCATTTAATTTTTGAGATGAGTGACATAACATCTTAGTGTGTTGTGATTCAGCATTTTGGGTTTTAATCGGTCGAAGAGTCTTGGAAAAAGACGCCAATTTGACAATATCTTTTCGCCGGAAAATCAGGTCGCTTAGCACATCCTTCACCCCCCCCCCTCTCTAAAAAATTGGTTTAGTTCAATCCCAAAAAAATTGGGTTAGATCAAGTTAGTTATAATGTTGTCTTGCGCGCTATTTTAGGTGAACAGGCATATATTCAGAAGGAAAATTCGTGATTCCACCTACTTCAAGCTCAAGATAACGCGCTTCTCAACTGACTTCTCGACACCTACGCATCATATAATAGAAGACCCTTATTAGTGTAATACAAATTATAACGTTTTAATAATTAATAAACGCTTAATTAAATAATATATTCCCAATCTTGAACGCACCACCCAGTGTATAAAGGCTATCGTGACTATTGCCACTGATATCAGACAATATGCGGCAGCGGCCGATGTTAGAATTAAATTTTGTATAAATTTGATCGGAGATAGCCCTTTCAATTTGACAAGTGATGTATGGGTCTGCAAGGGGCAGCAAAACGATGTGTAATGTTTTTTCTTTGATAGCGTAGTCCTGATATTGGTTAGTTAGCGTTTTAATTATATTCGTAGGGAGGAAGTAAATCGTTGCTAGTAATCAATAGCACTTATTATTTTATAGGACTGTGCGACTGTGCGAGCCAGAAATTTCCCATGCGATGTGTAGAAAATAGCAGAATTTAGTGAGGTGCCAAATGATTCTGTCTTCAAAGGCTGAACTCTTGGGCTTCAAATTTTTGAGCTGACTTTCTGAACATCCTGTAAAGTAAATGTTGGTCCAAAAAATATCAATACGTTTTATTTCTTTATTGTTAAAATAAATGCTATATAATGTCATTATTTTCACACATTAAACGGTGCACCACACTATGCCATGCCTCTCGGTTCCTAAAGGATATGCTGGATAATAAAATACTTTATAGGAAATGTTATATCATAGTATGCCATGCCTATCTAATTTAAACTAAATACTGGATCACAAAATATTAGTATATAATGTATCTCTACTGATAAAGTAAATGATACAAGATATCACTTTATCGTGTATTTTATTCTTAAAGCAAAAATATCGATATAACATACTTGAAGTAATTTACTAGACCACAAAATACCAACATATTATATCCTCCTTTTCAAAAATTTAATGCTGCATCACAGTATACTATGCTTCTCGATTGTTAAAATTAGTGTTAGATAACAAAATAGCTTAAAGGAAATGCTGTACTATTTAAAAAATGCTGTACCACAAAATACTAGTATTCGCAACACGTTATATCATTCTTTCCAAAAATTAAATGCTGCATCACAGTATACCATGCCTCTCTATTGTTAAAATAAACGCTAGATCCCAAATTACCTTAAAGGGAATGCTGCACCACAAATTACTTCTATACCGTGCCTCTATATTACTAAGGAAAGTGCTGTAGCACAAAACACTAGTATTAGCAACATGTTATATCATTCCTTTCAAAAATTAAATGCTGCATCATGGTATACTATATATCTCTATTGTTAAAATATATGTTAGATCACAAAATACCTTAAAGGAAATGCTGCACCACGAAATGCCTTTATACAATGCCTCTATATTATTAAAGAAAATGCTGTACTACAAAATATTGGTATTCGCAACATGCTATAGGTAAAATTCTTTCCAAAAATTAAATGCTACATCACAGTATAATATGCCTCTCTATTGTTAAAATATGTGTTAGATCACAAAATACCTTAAAGGAAATGCTGTACTATTTAAAAAATGCTGTACCACAAAATACTAGTATTCGCAACACGTTATATCATTCTTTCCAAAAATTAAATACTGCATCACAGTATACCATGCCTTTCTATTGTTAAAATAAACTCTAGATCCCAAATTACCTTAAAGGGAATGCAACACCACAAATTGGTTCTATAGCATGCCTCTATATTATCAAGGAAAGTGCTGTAACACAAAATACTAGTATTAGCAACATGTTATTTCATTCCTTCCATAAATTAAATGCTGCATCATAGTATACTATGCCTCTCTATTGTTAAAATAAACGCTAGATCCCAAATTACCTTAAAGGGAATGCTGCACCACACATTGGTTCTATATCATGTCTCTATATTACTAAGGAAAGTGCTGTAGCACTAAATCCTAGTATTAGCAACATGTTATATCATTCCTTCAAAAAATTAAATGCTGCATCACAGTATACTATGCCTCTCTATTGTTAAAATATGTGTAAGATCACAAAATACCTTAAAGGAAATGCTGCACTACAAAATGCCTTTATATAATGCCTCTATATTATTAAAGAAAATGCTGCACTACAGAATATTGGTATTCGCAACATTAAATGTTACATCACAGTATATTATGCCTGTCTATTGTTAAAATATGTGTTAGATCACAAAATATCTTAAAGGAAATGCTGTACTATTTAAAAAATGCTGTACCACAAAATACTAGTATTCGCAACAGGTTATATCACTCTTTCCAAAAATTAAATGCTGTATCTCAGTATACCATGCCTTTCTATTGTTAAAATAAACGCTAGATCCCAAATTACCTCAAAGGGAATGCTGCTCTACAATTTGCCTCTATATTACCAAGGAAAGTGCTGTAGCACTAAATACTAGTATTAGCAGCATGTTATATCATTCCTTCAAAAAATTAAATGCTGCATCACAGTATACTATGCCTCTCTATTGTTAAAATAAGTGTAAGATCACAAAATACCTTAAAGGAAATGCTGCACCACAATTTGCCTTTATATCATGCTTCTATATTATTAAAGAAAATGCTGTATCACAAAATACTACCATTCACAATATGTTATATCATTTATTCCAAACATTAAATGCTGCATCATAGCATATCATGCTTATCTATTATTAAAATGAATGTTAGATCACAAAATACCTTAAGGGTAATATTGCACCACCAAATGCCTTTATACCATGCCTCAATACTATTAAAGAAAATGCTGTACCACAAAATACTAGTATTCACAACATGTTATATCATTCATTTAAGAGATTAAGTGCTGCATCATAGCATACCATGCCTCTCTATTGTTAAAGAAAGTGTTAGACCACAAAATACCTTAAAGGAAATGCTGCACCACAAAATGCCTTTATATCATGCCTCTATATTATTAAAGAAAATGCTGTATCACAAAATACTACCATTCACAATATGTTATATCATTTATTCCAAACATTAAATGCTGCATCATAGCATATCAAGCCTATCTATTATTAAAATAAACGTTAAATCACAAAATACCTTAAGAGAAATACTGCACCACCAAATGCCTTTATACCATGCCTCGATATTATTAAAGAAAATGCTGTACCACAAAATACTATTATTCGCAATATGTTATATCATTCATTTAATAAATTAAGCGCTGTATCACAGAATAATGCCTTCCTATTACTAAAATAAGTGTTAGAACATAAAATACCTTAAAGGAAACACTGCACCACAAAATGCCTTTATACCATGCCTCTATATTATTATATAAAATGCTGTATTATTAAATACTAGTATTTACTAGATCACAAAATACCAATATATAATACAAAACACTACATTACCGTGTTACTTTATTCTTAAAGTATAAACATACACATATGATGCATATCATACTTAAATTAAAATAAATACTCGATCACAAAATACCAACGCGCCATGCCCCTCTTTTGAAAAATTAAATTCTGCATTATGAAATACCATATAATGCCTCTCTATAGTTAAAGTAAATGCTAGACCACAGAGTACTAAGAAATCATAACACTATTTTCACAATTTAATTGCTGCGCCATAGATTATCATGCTTCCCTATTGTTAAAGTAAATTCTGAAACACAATATATCTTAAAGGAAATGCTGCATCACAAAATAACAATATATAATGTCTCTCTGTTGATAAAGTAAATGATACAAAATATTACTTTACCATGATTTTTATTCTTAAAATAATGTACCATGCCTGTCTATACTTAAAGTAATTGCTAGACCACTAAATAGTAGCATGTCCTGTTGCAATATTCATAAATTTAATGCTGCGGCCATAAAATACCAGTATATTATGCCCCTCTATATTTTAAGTAAATGCTAGACCACAAAATACCAAAATCCCAACATACCATAACATTAAATGCTGCACCACAAAATAGCAATATTCTCATGTTCCTCTATTCTTAAAGTGAATATTGCATCACAAAATACCGGTATGCTTTGCCGCTTTGCCTCTCAGTTAAAGTAAACGCTGGATCACAAATAGCAATATGCTCCTATTTCTCTATTCTGAAAATAAATATTGCACCACAAAATACTGATTATCATGCCTCTCTATAGTTATAGTAAATGCTGGATCATAAAATACCAATATTTCACTGTTTCAAAAAATTAAATGCTACGCCACAATATTTCAGTTTACAATGCCTCTCTAGTGTTAAGCTAAATGGATGCTGGATCACAACATGCTAAGATGCTGCTCTGTTGCGCATTAGCGGTCCTTTCCGAATTCATTTCCAATCATGTCCTATTATAAGATTTATTTCATTTTTACTGTATTTTTGAGTAATGGGCAATAAATATATTTCCTCGTTGCAGCCCTTTGCAATGCCCGCCTTTCATTTCCGTCTTTTTGTGCAAAAATTTAAATATTTTTCGAACCGAAACCGCCCAAGCGATTCGACAAAGTACAATCTGCATACCTTGATGGTCTCCCCCTTATTGCGTAATAAAATTCTTTTGATAGTAATTTGCCATTATCTGTCGATGTATCCGCCCTCATTTCGCCTCTCTTCAATGTTATTGTGTAATATTAAAGATATAATTTAAAATTTTATTGAATTCCGCGACGTAATGCGCTTTTTCCCTTCGAAGTCTGGCCTTACCTTATTGGTATTTTGGCATATTTATAAATTGACAAGGGGTGAAGCTTTTTTCTGCCCGAGGGACGGGGCTGTAAGCATGAAGCTTTTTTAAAGTCAGATTTTTCTGAGTGGGATCACATGGATCAATATTCGTTTATTAATTTTTAACTTGTCTAATGAAAACCAGGTTTCACATTTACTTGGATTAACTTTTCCGATATGTTTGGCTCAATTTGATTAGGTTGATTTAAAATAATAATAATGTCAGTTTAAAACTAAGCACATCCAAGCGTGCTATTGGCCCGCCCACATTTCCGATGTCATGACAATTTGTGGTCAGGCCTTGATGCTTCACAACCAAGAGTCTTTTCACTTCAAATGATTTCATTTAAATAATTTTATTCCATCCGTGCAACCCAGTTATGCCCTTCCTTATTACGTAGCTACACCGAAAATTGAATACTGGCAACAACATGCATTATAAACGAGCAAATTTCGGCTGATATCGGTGCTCAATCGGTCTTTTAAATATTAAACGGAGGAATTGAGACGCTCGCGTGTCGCATAGGCTTAGAGGCGAGATGAATAATAAACGAACTTGTCGAAAAAGAGAGATTCTCAAGAGATCAGCTTGAATATTGAAAAATTCCGGGCAGATTGAAACAGAAGCTAAGACTATATTTTTTTAGAATATGATAGATTGATGGTATTTAATTTGGCATCTAGGCCATTCTGGAGCCGAAATATAAACATCCGACTATCCAGATGATTGCCTAAAGGACATTAGTAAAAGAATAAAATGCTAATGGCCCGGAGACAAGAAAAATACTTAGGAGAAAGATTACCAACTAATAAATAAAACAACAATCATCAAACTTTTATCTCTACAGAAAAACTTTTAAGAAACTCGGCAATAATCGATTGTCTCACTAGATCATAAATAAATATCATAAGCTCGTAATCGAGAAACTTTTCTGTGGGAAAGTTTCACTCTGTCTTGCTGCGTTAATAATGTTTGTTTTCCGATTTGGGTTTTTGTTACGACGCGATGAAGTTAAAGATAATGTTTCAGAAAAGTTTCCAGAGACGTACATATGTTTTTTAGGGCTTTATAAACCTAATCCTGGCGGGCAGCCAGAGACCGCTATACAGCTTTATGCAGCTTTAGATAGATCTGTATATAGCTTTCGATAGCTTTAGCTTTAGACATCTCCGATTTATATGAAGCTGTATATAGACCTAATAAAACCTGATTTGATTTGATTTATTAACAACAAAATTACAAATGGATATGGAATAACATAGCTTCATTACAGCTTTCTAAGCTACGGTAGGTAGCGGGTAGTACTTCTCTACGATCCCGGTAGAGGACAGACTGCTACAGATTGTGGCGAACTCTGCCTTACGCTAGCTACTGATATTATCAACCTCCGATGGTCCCCGGGAAGTCACGCCCTAACCTTTAATCCTTTCAACTAACAATTATTAACCCTTCCCATATCCTAACCTACTCGCTAACCCGCTAGGCCAGCGTGGCGTTTTAATGCCAACCACCTTCCAACCCTATGGAAATGTCGACTTCAAAAACAGAACTACCCCAGGCGGATAGAGCACGATGCTCACAATCCCGCACTGAAACATCAGTCTGCATGAAGGATTCTGGAGGGAGGCAAAAGTTCGATACGAAATGAAAGGAAAAAGAAGATCTTACTGGTTGCCACATACAACATCCGAACTATGCGACTAGAAGAACATCTGGAGGCCCTAGAAACAGAGCTTGAAAATATTAGATGAGACATCATAGGACTATGCGAGACAACAATGCCGGGGGAGACCTCTACCGTCCTTAAGTCGGGACATCAGCTTTTCCAAAGGAACTCCACCGACCACCATCATTTGGGGGGAGCAGCCCTTCTCGTCCACCATAGACTCAAACACCAAATCACCAGCAGCAGAGCTGTATCAGATCGAGTTATTTACATCGAGCTAAAGCTAAATGCAAGACACAGCATAAAGATCATCCAAGTATATACACCGACACCAACCTCCACAGAGGATGAAATAGGACAGTTCTAAGAAGATGTCTCGACTGCTAAGAGCTTGGGACGAACAAAACACACGGTGATCATAGGCGATTTCAACGCTAAGGTTGG
The DNA here is from genome assembly GCA_016904865.1 of Pissodes strobi. NCBI lineage: Eukaryota > Metazoa > Arthropoda > Insecta > Coleoptera > Curculionidae > Pissodes > Pissodes strobi. The sequence continues at coordinate 45,839 of MU189124.1, read as the reverse complement.
AGAGAAAAAAGTGGGAGACCCGGACATCATTGGTTCATACGGCCTGGGCACGAGAAACGACAGGGGACAGTTACTAGGCAAGTCCAAGCAACGAAAGTGGACGTGAAGAAGCCCGAATGGACAGGTAAACATCGAGATTGACTATATCCTAACCACAGCGAAACAACACTGCGCGGATGTATCTGTTCTAAATCGTTTTAATGCAGAAAGTGACCACCGGCTTGTGAGAGCGAAAATATGCATAAATACTCGGCTCGAAAGAAAAAAGATGATCCAGAAAAAATCATCAGCGATCCTCCTTGAACTTCCAACACGAGAGAAATAAATATCACTCCTACATAGAACGAAAACTCCAACCTGTAGAGACGCTGAAAGATCTAGACCTTAACATCCTATCCGAGAAAATAACTAAGAGCATCCAACCCTCAGCAAAACAAGTTTGCTCACTACAAAAAGGCAGGGCATCAAAGCTTAGTGCAACCACAATAAATCTGCAAAAGACTCGAAGAGAGATGGATAGAGATTCGCCAGACTACCGAGTCATTGATAAACAAGTAATGAGAGAGATAAGAAGTGATCTAAGAAACCACAACTCCCATCTCATACAGTAAGCTATTGAAGACAACCTTAACATGAAGAAATTGTGATCGAATATGACTAGAGGAAAACAGACCATACGAAAAATGAGAAATTAATAGGGAACAGTAGTAGTGTCTGAGAAGCAGTAGATCGTGACCATCATCCAAAACTTCTACCGAAAGCTCTACAGACAGGAAATGCCAGACGCAGATTACCAGAGAGATAGCAGAGCCCAAATTCTAAATGTGAATTCGGAGGAAATACCGGAGATCGATACATCCGAACTAGAAGAGACACTGAGATATATGAAAAACCGCAAGGCTTCAGGAGAAGCGGCAGAAATGCTGAAAGAATGAGGAGCAATATTGAAAAAAGCAATCCTCATCCTGCTCAATAAGTGTCTGGAGGAGGGCCGCATCCCAGAAGCATGGAGAAACGTCGAGGTCATAATCCTATTTAAGAAAGGAGACTGTAGCAACATCGAAAATTACAGGCCCATCAGCCTCCTATCTAGCTTGTACAAATTCCTTAGCAAGATCCTGACCAGACGCCTGAGTCAAAAACTAGACTTCTATCAACCCATAGAACTAGCGGGATTCAGAAAAGGCTATAGCACCACTGACCATATCCAGACTGTGCGGACACTGATGGAGAAATGTAGGGAATACAATGTCCCTCTTTACCTGGGGTTCGTTGACTATCAAAAGGCATTTGACTCGATAGAAGAATGGGCAGTACTAAATGAATTGGATAAGACTAGGGTCGACTCCCGATACTCCACTATTATCAAGAACTATTACGAGAATGCCACTTTTCACGTGAAGATAACGGAAGACCTCAACACAGAATAAATCCCCATAAACAGAGGAGTTGGACAAGGAGACTCAATATCCCCAAAACTTTTCACGGAGAAAGAAAAGTATGTAAGCTCCTTCAAACTGACTGTGCCACGGGCCAGAAGGGAGGAATATCTGTGTGAGAATCTGTGGCCCACTGGCATCGTGGTTAACCATTTTCTGAATATTCAGCGCCGAGAGGTGATAAAACCAAAAGTGTACACGCACAAGCCAGGAAACAGGGCCTGAAGGTCTTTCATATTAACATTAGATCGTTAAGAAATAAGGTCCCTTTACCTGAAGCAATCTTGGTTGACAAGGATTGGGACATGCTCTGTGTAACCGGGCACTGGCTCATTGCACAGGAAATGGAAACTTTAATGATCAATGGATATACCCTGGTAGGATGTTCAACCAGGCAACAACTTATTGGCGGAGGTACAGCTATCTTTGTCAAGAAATGTTTTTGTATAGATTTTAGGAAATTAAATGTCCCTGTGCTAGAAAATTGTATTGAATGTTCGTGTGTATATTTTGATAACTTCATTTTATATATTTTAGCACTTTACAGATCACCCTCTGGGAATTTTGATATTTTTTTGTTTGAAATAGAGAGCTCACAAGCTTGCGAATTGAACTTAAATAGTCTATGGAGAGACACGCAAGTATAGTTCAGTCTGAACTTGCTGCAGTATCCATAGCAGCAAAAGAGATTGTTTGCAGGAATACTGAGGACAAGACTATTAAAAACTACACGAACAGTAGACAGGCACTACTGGCCTTGAAAAGTTATAAACTTATAGCCAGGTCAGTACTAGAATATCATAATTTACTGAAGGATGCCGCCGTAAATACAGAATTTCTGTGTGCTGGGTTAAAGGACATGCACAGTGGGAAGATAAGAAATTAGCGGATAAATTGGCTAGAAAGGCAGCCGGTTCAAATACCTTTCAAACCTACCTATCGCGACGACGATACATATGATAAAAAAGATCACCCATCAAGACTTTAGTTCCAGATGGGAGGAAACAACGATGGGAGCTACTAAGCTACCCTAATGAGTCTGCAGCAAAGGCATACCTGGATATGTCAAGGAAGACCCTACGACTCATGGCAGGGATTCTGAGTGGACACTGCCAACTAAGGAAACATCTCCACACAATGAGATTATGCGAGACACCTCTATGCAGAGGCTGTGAATAGGAGAACGAGACAGTAGAGCATCTGCTCTGCGATTGTGACGCTGTTTCGGATCTAAGGGAATCCATTTTGGGAGAACGATGACCAACCGTGGCTTTTCTCAGAACAGCCTCCTCGGGCAACATCGCCGCCTTTTTTACAACACTAGGCTGGGCGATGGTCTAGATCGATTGGTTGACCTAGGTAGGACGCACAGAGGGTCCAATGGGGCCCAGGTGCCGTGGCCTTTCAAGACCACCCTCTCATCATTTCCAGATTCTATAACATTTCACCATCGAGTAACGCGACCATAGGGTACTTGATTTCAGTACCTTACTCAAGTCGGAAAAATACGCCAAAAAACCTGTTCTCTAAAGCTATTCACTCCATTTTCCTTACACCAGCTTAAAAATAAAAAAATTGGTTGTATTGCTGTTTATATCTTTATCTTGATTTGCTAGGTAATAGGTCTGAATCTGCGGCCTTCAAAATAGCTTCTGGGAGCTATTCGTCCAACGAATCCATTAAAAATAATGTAAAAAGTTCAGAATCTGTCACTTCGACTTAAAACTTTGACGTCTTGATGACATACCTTGGTTGTCATAGCAAATCTTTGGTTATCATGCCAAACGATCTGACACAGCTTAGTTTAGTTAAAATTGATTTTTTTATTTTCCCGCACTAGTGCATGAAAAAATCACTTGTGCGGGAAGCAAGTGCGGGAAAGTGACACTTTCAAAACTGAAATGCGTGCGGGAAAGTGGGTAAAAACGCACGGTCGTAGAAAAAATTACGTTTTCTGATCCGATACTTATACTTTCAGAGAAAATACAAAACATGCTACAAAACCTTGAACACTTCAGGATTTATAGAGTCATTTCAGCTCCATTGAACAGTGAAAACCGTAGTTTTCACTCCTATTTGGTTAAATTTTTGAATCACGATTTTTTTGAGGGTTTGCAGTTTTGATTTTTTTTCGCAAAATTTGTGTGAAAAACTGGAAATCCAGATCGAGTAGAGAAAAACTAATATTTTTTTCGTCATCTACGCTAGCAAGTTAGTTAGTAAACACATTTTCATTTGTTTTAAAATTTTTCGATTTTTTGAAGGAAGGTAACGAAAATTTTTTATCGACAAATCGATTTTAAAATTTTTTTGGAAAAATTACATTTTCTGATCCGTCACTTATGCTTTCAAACCCGCTGAATTCGAAAATGATCACCGATTTTTCCGGCTCCATTTAAAAAAAAATGAAAATGGCGTCCAGTCGCCATCTTGAATCTTAGAGCCATTAATTTTAAGTCAAAATGTAGTATTTTGTGCCTTATTATAGCCCTACAAATTTCCAATCGATATCTCAAACCGTTTCGAATTTAGAAGGGGGGGGGGGGCTATTTACGTCCGCACTGTATACAAGGTTTATATTTTTTTCATATTTTTAAAGATCGCACTTTTTTTTCTTCCCATTTTTACCATTCCCGACCTCGTAGCTGAACTCCTTCGCCTTTTTTTTCGCCGAAAACCGCGCTTTCTCTAACTTCTTTTTTTTCTCCTTATTTCGTTTTATAATACTTTTATTAACTTTCCGAACAATTTTTTACGTCTTTGTCAATTTTTTCCCATTTTTTCGAAAATTTTTGGGTATCCGCCCCCCCACTGACAACCTCATGAAACGATCCGAGGCTCCGTTGCAGAGATATCGGCATTTTTTCCCCCCTTAAATTAGAGCCTCGGTCCCATATAATCAAAGTTAACCTCCCCATGAGGCGCACCTACCATAAAAATTCCGTACCTCTTCCCATTTTCCCGAAATTAATTATTTAAATTTTTATCTTCTCCCCCCCCCCTTCCTGTACGAACGGGGGAGGGGAGAGGGGGTACGAGGTCCAGTTTTGGTCCAGGATTCTCATTTTACCCGGCTACATGTCCTGAAAATGTCCACCCTCTAGCTATACTGGAACATACTTAATTCAAGGGCTGTTTCACTTTGATAACCGTTTTAACTTTGATAAACCTTTCACTTTGATAAGCGTTTCACTTTTTCTAACTTTACCCTCGCTTTAGAAACGGTTCCCCAAAATAAATATCTGCAACTCGCACTTATAAGTATATACAGGGGGGGCCAATGGAAACTTCCTACCTCTATTTTTCGGATTTAAATCAAAATATGAAAAAACGCTCGAACAAGTCGATTTTTGATTTAAGGGGAACTTGTTTTCAGCTTTTTTCATCCCTGTAACTTTCACCCCTTAGCTGGGGGAAGAACAATCCCCTAAATTTAAATTATGGCACCCATAATATGACGTCATTATATTCATCCACAACGAAATAACAGCTTGTCAAAAGTTATTAAGGATTTGAAAATCTGGATTCGTTTTTTATGTTTTTGTTAAAAAAATGAAAGAAATCTTGGGCTCGTCCATTTCTAATTTGAATGGGCACTATTTATCACTTTTTTCATTCCCCTAATTTTTAAACCCCTAGCTGGAAGGAGAACAACTCCCGAATTTAAATAGGAGAGAAGGGGTCGTGCCATCCATCTTTTTGAAGGTATCATCGAGTTCTTTATGACCCCATAATTTGACGTAATTATTTTCATCGACAACGAAATGACAGCTTGTCAAAAGTTGTTAAGGATTTGAAAATCTGGATACAAATTAATTTCGTTTTTTTATGTTTTTGTTAAAAAAATTTAAGAATTCTAGGGCTCGTCCCTTTCTAATTTGAATGGGCACTATTTATCAGTTTTTTTCATCCCCGTA
>MU189124.1:11076-28712 GCA_016904865.1 Pissodes strobi | reverse complement strand
ACCCAAAATCGATTTTATTTTTTTAAGATGATAAATACTGCTCTGAGAGTCATAAAACGGTTCATGTAGTCCATAATTGGTGTGGTTGAAGGGACCAATACACCAAAATAATTAAAAATTTTCTAGAATTACCCAAAATCGATTTTATTTTTTTAGGATGATAAATACTGCTCTGAGGAGGCTGGCAATATCCAAGTCGACCGTACTTGATGTCGTCGTAGGGGTCATTAACCGAAAATAGCTTAAACATTTCTAGGATTAACTAAAATCGATTTAATTTCTTTAAGTCGATAAACACTGCTCTGAGAAGGCTAAAACAGTTCAAGTCGGCAACACGTGATGTGGTTCAAGGGATCAATCATGCAAAATAAATTACTAGATGATAAATACTGCTCTCAGAGGGCTAGGTACATAGGAACCATCGCCTCCGTTGCTCTTGTTACACATTAGAGCTTATTGTTTATAAGCTTTGTCTTTTATGCTTACATAACAGTTGAGCTTAAGTTCAAACCTGGGCAGGTTGATATCGTTTTATTATCGACCTTATTTGTATCAAGTTATGGTTTTGACGAGGGAGTATATTTTTTTTATCGGATTATTTACGTTTGCATAATAGTACTAATAATTAGACCATCAGATTTGGCTTAAAATTCCCTACAAAATATGACATATTTAATTTTGAGAAAAACTCCAAAATATCAGGAAAAAATTAAACTTATTTGAAAGTATTTTACGTCGTTCAAAGGTAAAGGAGGTATAGCCTGTAAATTTTTTTCGAACAATGCTCCACTGTCGAACACCCAAAACTTAAAGTCGGGCAATAAGTCCCAATCCGATTTTCCGCCCGAAAACACCCGATTTTCCGTTTAGGAGCGATTTAAATCTTTCGTCAAATATTTACCAGAAAATCTTTGCGGTTTGTTTGAAGAATATTCCGAGTTGAAATATCAGTTATTTGAATAAACATAGGATGGTTGTATAGGGCGTTCAAATTGGAAAAATAAGTTGAAGAGAGAGTTATTTGCCTAACAAGTGTGTAAGTGCTGTTCATAGACGTGATTAATACAAGTAATTATCATTGTTATGATATGAATTAATTCAAATAGTTGTATTGCTTTAGGAATAGCCACAAAAGCGATGGCATCTATATTTTCGAATCCTCTATATTCATTTATTAAGATCAGTAGGTCAAATGTCTGTCCAAGTGGCAGTATCCTGTGTGTCACAAGCCCATATTTTTAATGAATGTTTTCCTTTCAGCTAGCTCGTGTAATTATTAAAATAGGCTTCGGTGTGTGAAAATCCTGGAGTATTATTTTCGGAATCAACTGGAAAAATTATTGGGTTAGACATGTGATATGCGGGTTGTGTTTCGATTGCTCGGTCGAAATTTTTTGAAGTTAGGATTTTAAAGGAAGTCCCTTTGCTTCCCACGTTGGTTCCTGGAAATTTCGCGAGCGGTACTCTTCACAAAAGTTCCACCCTTGTGGGATTTTCCGCCCGATCCATATTTGAGCATCAGGCCTTACCTTTACTTCATCTTTACTTAATTGTATGTTTGGTGCCTGAAACTCGATGCTTAATGGTATTTAGTACTGCTTTGGTCACGTGAGTTGATTTCTTTTTTGAGAAAGTTCCATTTCGCGTGGATGGTCCCTTTTTAATTTTCTTTACAGAAGCTTTTCTCGTTCCGCCTCTGAGACAGCCTAGCCGATTGTGGCGTCAAGCACAAAAGAGACCTTTTACAGCAAATTTTTCTGATTATTTTATTTAGTATTTTAGTTTATTTGTTCAGTCTGTAATTTTTCTTTGCCTCGTGTTTTAAGCAAAGCCTTGAATATGTTGATGATTAACAGAGTTCCTTTCATGGCTATGTAAGGAGTCCGAAGTCCTTCCGTCCTTCCTTCCTTCGACAGAGGAAGTCGTCTTGCGTTACTACCTTCCTACTTACTTGGCTTTAAGAAGTCCCTTGCATTGTGAACATTTCCTTCCTGGAGAGTCCTGAATTCGCCCAACCGATCAAACCGTAAGAGAACCAGTTTTTTTAATAAATATTTAATTATTTGTTAATTTATATCAAGTTAGTCAGCCTGAACACTTGAGCCTTAGTCTCCTTTCCATTGTTTTTAAGCTTTCACAAAAATAATTGCTATTTTATTAATACTCGGGGATTTTCCGACTTGCACCGTCAACAAGTTGGTGGCGCCTTAAATAAATACCCCCATCCTACTCTCCGATATTTGAGCTAGAGTCTAATTTGCACGGTAATTGCAAGTTTTGGTAATTTGAATTTAAAATTTTTAATTTAACTTTATTCACTCTCAGTGTCTTCTAATTTGAACTGAAGGTAACAAAATGAAAGTAGAAGATAAGGTAGAGCGTGGCAAGAAGTCTAGCCTGGAGTATTCCGCCATAGATCCTTGGTCCGCTCATTCAATACATTCCTTAAAATGACGGAGGTTGTACTGGAGGACAGACCGATTACGGGCTTAGTTCCCATTAGACGCATTGCGAAACTTTGTTGTGACAGACGATCGGCCTCTTAATTATCCGGGACATTCCAGTGTCCCGGAACCATAGGAGACTGACCTTCCCTCTGAAGGCTCTTAACAGGTTCTCGTATCCGCATTTGAGGATCGTTTGCATTTCGGCCTAGAACCCGGCCCGAGGGCGAACGCAAGTCTCGTCTTTGTGGTTTCTCCATACAAGCTCGTTACAGTACCAAAATCTAATATCCTAATATCCGGACGTGAGCTGCGATCCATCCCTAACCACGTATCCCTATCGGATATGTATGTGAAATCTGAAGGGTCACATATCCTAAAATCCTCAGCAGATGCAAATGTCTGTTCAAGTGGCGGTATCATATGTGTCACAAGCCCCATGTCTCACCTCTTCAAACCCCTGAAAGCCTTTACCCTATCAGGCGCCTCGTCTCCCAAGAGAATGCAACGGGCCAGATTTTCGCACTCGTTTGGTCGTTCACCGAAATGTCACTAACCGGTAAGTTGGCAAGTTGCAGTACTATGAAATGTCAATTTTCATGGTTATCGACCCAAATGACATTATCTATTCGAGTCGTGACTTCTGCGCACGGTGAAGATGAATTAATACTCTAAAATTTTAAATCGATATTGGCTTGGTTTTCTTTTAGTGACATTAGTGTCACCATTCGATGATTTTGACAGGGTGGGAGTTAAAACTTTTTCTAGCAGACTATTTTTAATGAATAGTAATTTTCTTTCGGCTAGCTCGTGCAATTCATTAAATAAGGCTTCGGTGTGTCAAAATCCTGGAGTATTATCTTCGAAATCAACTGGAAAAATTATTGGTTTAGACATGTGATATGCGGGTTGTGTTTCGATTGCTCGAAATTTTTAAAGTGAGGATTTTAAAGGAAATCTCTTTGCCTTCCACGTTGGTTCCTGGAAATTTCGCGTGCGCTACTCTTCACAAAAGTTCCACTTGGTCGATACAAACAAATTAATTGTATTAATTGCTTTTAGCCATAAAGGTGTAGGTGGCTAATTAACTGTATAATGAACTACAAGTAAAGTAGTGGACTGTATTAAGGTAGGGGGTGGGGGTTTTACACATAGATATGAATTGAAACCAGGTAGGTATGTTAACGTACTTTAATAATGCAATTGATGTAAAAAATATATACAATTTATACACTAATTTCACGCATTCATTCATTCATTCATCTAGAAAATATATATACAAAAGGTTTCTTAATTATTAATATCTGCTAAAAAGTCTTGATTTGTTAATTAAAAATTAAACTTTTGTCGTTAAATTTCCAACTTTCCTTTCACCCTACAAAATACCTTGATATTCTATTTTCTCTCTTGGTATCGTACCCATTAGACTGCACACATTGGATTCATGTATTTGCTTTGCTGGGATTAGAATGCCAATTTGCAGACGCCATTTTACAGTGTTAGACGATTCGGTATTGTCATAGAATTGCGTTAAAAACACCCAAAGGAGGTCTTTGTCGTAACAAAGGTTACTGAGGTACACTAGATATTCTACAAAATCTGTGCATATAAGAAGAGAAATTGGCCCAAAAGAAATTTGACCTTTGGCCAGAGGGAGAACAGCACGTTTTACTGCTATTCGAGTGAACGCTTGAACTGAACCGAAATATGATTTTTCTCACGTGCTCGGAAAGGACAATAACGCGGGAAAGTAAGCTTCGGTTTTATTTGAGAGGGTGAAAACATCTTCTTTCTTTCTTTGACACACTGATGTTTGCTGAACACTGACGGAGACAAGGATATATTAAATTGGAAACGATTACACATGATTGAATTGACGGAATGACATTTAGCTGTATATAATGGGATCGACCATCCAGGTTTGGACCAAGGGGTAATGAAGAACTGACATATGCTGATTCAAATGTACACATTTCTGATTACCTGGGGTTAAATAAATCTATTCGTGGATCAATTATGGCTACATACATACAGGGTGTTATCACCAAACTATACCGTGAAAAATGACAAGTTAATACACTTGTTGGGGTGTTTCCCCAACACCACCCTTCTGGGATTTTCCGCCCTACCCATATTTGAGTCTCAGGCCTTACCTTTACTTAATTGTTTGTTCGGAGCCTGAAACTCGCTCCTTAATGGGGTTCAGTACTGCTTTTGTCAGGTGAGTTGATTTTGATCTTTTTTGAGTAACGTCATTTTGAGAAAATTCAATTTCGCGCGGATAGTCCCTTTTAATTTTCTTTACGGGAGCTTTCCTCGTTCACCCTCTGAGGCAGCCCGGCCGATTTTGGCATAAAGCACTAAACACACCCTTTATAGGTGAATTGATTGATTATTTTATTTGGTATTTTATTATTCAGTCAGTAAATGATGTTTGCCTCGTGTTTTAAGCAAAGCCTTGAATGTGTCGCTGTTTACCAGGTGTTTTTCGAGGGAGTTCGTCTCGTGGTCTGGAGTCCTTCCGTTCTTCCTTTCTTCGACAGAGGTAGTCGTCTTGCGATACTACCTTCCTGTCTACTTGAAAGAAGTCTGTTGCATTGTGAATGTCTCCTTCCTGGAGAGTCCGGGATTCGCCCAACGGATCAAACCGTGAGAGAACCAGTTTTTTTAACAAATATTTAATTATTCGTTAATTTATTTCAAGTTAGTCAGCCTGAACCCTTGAGCCTTAGTCTCCTTCTCCATTGTTTTAAGCTTTCACAAAATTAATTGCTATTTTATTAATACTCGGGGATTTTCCGACTTGCACCATCTACAAGTTGGTGGCGCCTTAAATAAATACCCCCATCCTACTCTCCGATATTTGAGCTAGAGCCTAATTAGCACGGTAATTGCAAGTTTTGGTAATTTCAATTTAAAATTTTTAATTTAACTTTATTCACTCTCAGTGTCTTCTAATTTGAACTGAAGGTAACTAAATGAAAGTAGGAATATAAGGAAGAGCGTGGCAAGAAGCCTAGCCTGTCTCATTCCTGGAGTATTCCGCCATAGATCCTTGCTCCGCTCATTCAATACATTTCTTAAAATGGCGGAGGTTGTACTGGAGGACAGACCGAGTACGGGCTTAGTCCCCATTAGACGCATTGCGAAACTTTGTTGTGCCAGACGATCGGCCTGAAGGCTCTTAACAGGTTCTCGTACCCGCATTTGAGGATCGTTTGCATTTCGGCCTGGAACCCGGCCCGAGGGCGAACGCAAGTCTCGTCTTTGAGGTTTCTCCATACAAGCTCGTTACAGTAGCATCATCTATTCTCCCATTATCCGGACGTGGGCTGCGATCCATCCCCAACCACATAACCCTGATCCCGAGATGCTTGATAAATCCTTTATAGCTCAAATGCTGATCTGTCTTGAGAATTTCCCAAACCTTACGTTTCCTTGTAAAGAGTACCAATTCGGACTTTTCTTTGTATACTCTGAGGCCTATTTCTTGGCACCACCTCTCCATCAGCTGGAGTGCTCGTTGCTTGGTCGATTTCCCTATAAGCCTATTTATTTATTTATCCGTCAACCCTCAGACAGATGCATCGGTTGAAGAGATGCGATAGGGTGGCCTGACAGATCTCCGGATTTGTCCCTATAAGACTGTTTTAGATTGGCAAGCAACAAGTCAAGCTCTCTGATCCAGATAGATATGTCTAGACCGTTGTCTACTAAAACACAAATAAATAGAAAAATCAATGGGAAATATCATATTAATTCTGTTTCACGTCTAAAGGACGCAAATCATGACGTAAGAACTCTCTACCCTCGTTTCAAAGCGTTTCTTTTTACCGATATATTATTGCCCATCAAAACTTTACACGAAGGTTTGAATTTATGACTTTTAATATTCGACTACAAGTTTTAAATAAAGTTACGACTCCCACATAAGTATCGTTTATATTGAGAGAATTTTTGCATAACCCCACCTACCATTCGTTGGTAACGGTCATACTACTGGTCGTGGACGGGAACCGATAAATATTCTCAATGTAGGCCGGAGCCTCGATCTGGTACTCTTTGCAGATGACACTGGCATCCTCGCAAACGTGAGTGTCATATTTTGATATCAACTAGCCGACAGCTGTTTTGACATTGGTTGATATTTCAGATATGCGAAGACTGCCTATCGACGTGAATATTATAATATCGCTTTCGCCCATAATATTCCCCCATATTTATATATTTTGCAGGTTTTCAAATACGCCCGACAGCCTGTCGAGATTTATGAGGTTCGAAATATAAAATTTGTTTTGTGAGAATTTAATGCTCAACTTATTGCTTATTTTTTCCGTGCATAATCAAATTTTAGCATGTTTTATTACGTGTAACATGCAAAATAATCTTCGGTATAACCTGGAAGCATGGAAAAGAATTGCTTTAATATATAAATAGTTCGTATTTATTTTATGTTCCGGTTATCCTCGTACGTCGAGAGTTCTTGTAATTCACATGAGACATTGCAGACAATTCAAAGTAACCATTTTTTGTCATCACCCAGTGTATAAGGAAAATATTCAACGGTTATATATGGATTGATTTTTCGAATAGAATTCCAATCTGATATATTAAGTATATATACTGTCTTGATAGAAATATCTGGATACTTTTAGTTACCTTCATTCCAACAGTATCTAGATATTCTTTAAATAATGTTAGATTCACGTTAAAAATGGATACAATTTTTATAGATTATGTATTTAGATACTAGCCCTTAAATATTCGATAATGCGTTCATAGCCAAGGTATTTTTATATACTCACTAAAAGTATCTAGATAATTTTAGTTACTTTCGTCACAACAGTATCTAGATATTTAAAAAAAAATAATTAGAATCACGGTAAAAAATGCTTTAGTATTTATATGCTCTATGTATCTAGATACTAGTTTTTAAATATTCAATAAAAGTATTTGCAATGCGTTCATGACAAAAGTATCTAGATACTCTAAGCCTAAGGAAATAAGTACGTGTTTCAACAATTTTTAGATATTCGCCAAAAGTATCTAGATAATTTCAGTTACTTTTGTCTCAACAGTATCTAGATATTTTAAAAAAATTCTTATATTCACGGTAAAAAATGTTTCAGTATTTATATGCTCTATATATCAAGATACTAGTGCTTAACTATCCTATGAAAGTATTCATAATGCATCCATAGCAAAGGTATCTAGATACATTAAGCCTAAGAAAGTAAGTGCGTGTTTGCACACTTTTTAGATACTCACTAAAAGAATCCAGATAATTTTAATTACTCTAGTCATTACAGTATGTAGATATTCCTAAAAAACTCTCAGATTCAGGGTAAAAATTTTTTCAGTAATTATATATTTTATGTATCTAGCTATAACTAGTTCTTAAATATTCGATAAAAGTATTTATAGTGCGTTCATAGCAAATGTATCTAGATGTTTTAAACCTAAGGAAATAAGTACGTGCTTCAACAATTTTTAGATACTTACTCGCTAAAAGTATCTAGACAATTTCAGTTACTTTCGTCACAACAGTATCTAGATATTTTTAAAAATTCTTAGATTCACAGTAAAAATATTTCAGTATTTATAGGCTCTATGTATCTAGATACTAGTTCTTAAATATTGGATTTAAGTATTTATAATGCGTTCATAGCAAAGGTATCTAGATACTTTAAGTCTAAGGAGATAAGTACTTCTTTGAACAATTTCTATATAGTCACTAAAAATATCTAGATACTTTTAGTTACTTTCGTCACAACAGTATCTAGATATTTTTTAAAAATTCTTAGATTCACTGTAAATAGTGCTGCAGTATTTATATACTCTATATATCTAGATACTAGTTCTTAAATCTTTGATAAAAGTATTTAAAATGCGTTCATAGCAAAGGTATCTAGATACATTAAGCGTAACGAAATAAGCACGTGTTTACACAACTTTTAGATACTCGCTAAAAGTATCTAGATAATTTCAGTTATTTTGACATTATAGTATATAGACATTCTTTAGAAATCTCTGCTTCACGGCCAAGTGTCACTGTGAAGAGAAAAATTATTGATATACACTATGTATCTAGATACAACTAGTCCTTAAGTATTCAATAAAAGTATCTATAATGAATTTATGACAAAAGTATAGAGATGCTCTAAGTCTAAGGAAATAAGTACGTGATTTAACAATTTCTAAATACTCGATAAAATTATCTAGATGCTTTTATTTACTTTTGACTTAATGCTATCTAGATATTTATTGGAAGTTCTCAGATGTATGGTAAAAAGCGTTACTTTGGTGAGAAAAACTATTTATATATTTTATGTATCTAGCTACTAGTCAGTAATAATTGGATAAAAATATCTATAGTGCCCTCATGTCAAAAGTATCAGGATACTCTAAGCCTAAGGAAAAAAGTACTTGTTTGAACAATTTTTAGCTACTCAATAAATGTATCTAAATGCATTAGTTACTTTTGACATTCTCGTATCTAGACGTTCTTTAGGTGCACGGCCAAAAGTGTCACATTGATCAGAAAAAGTATTTATATACTCTATGTATCTAGACACAACTAGTCCTTAAATATTTAATAAAAGTATCTATAATGCATTCATAACAAAAGTATCTAGATACTCTAAGCCTTAGGAAATAAGTACGTGTTTTAATACTTTCTAGATTCACGGCCAAAAGTGTCACCTTGGAGAGAAAAAGTATTGATATACTCTATGTATCTAGATACAACTAGTCCTTAAATATTCAATATAACTATCTATAATGCATTCATGACAAAAGTATCTAGATGCTCTAAGCCTAAGGAAATAAGTACGTGTTTTAACAATTTCTAGATTCTCGATAAAAGTATCTAAATGCTTTTAGTTACTTTTTACATTCTAGTATCTAGATATTCTTTAAAAACCTAAGCTTCACCGCCAAAAGTGTCACCTTGCTGAGAGAAAGTACTTATATACTCTATGTACCTAGATACGACTAGTCCTCAAATATTCAATAAAAGTATCTATAATGAATTCATGACAAAAGTATCTAGATTCTCTAAACCTAAGGAAATAAGTACGTATTTTACCAATTTATAAATACTCGATAGAAGAATCTAGATACATTTAATTTTTTTTTGGCATTCTGGTATTTAGACATTCTTTAAAAAATCTCAGCTTCACGGTCAAAAGGGTCACTTTGGAGAGAAAAAGTATTGAGATGCTCTATGTATCTAGATACAACTAGTCCTTAAATGTTCAATAAAATTATCTATAATGCATTCATGATAAATGTATCCATATGTTTTAAGTTACTTTTAATATTCTAGTATCTAGATGTTCCTTAAAATCTTAGCTTCACGGCAAAAAGTGTCGCTTTGGAGAGGTAAAGTATTGCTATACTTTATGTATCTAGATACAACTAGTCCTTGTATCTATAATGCATTCATGACAAAAATATCTAGATACTCTAAGCCTAAGGAAATAAGTAGGTGTTTTAACAATTTCTAGATACTTGATAAAAGTATCTAGATGATTTTAGTTACTTTGACATTCTAGTATCTTTTTTTTTTTTTGAGGGGATTAGGAATCTGCTCATTATCAGACTTCCGGGATTAGCTCAAGGCGATCTTATGTTCCCGTGGTGTGTCGGGTTAGTGTTCCAGTCCAGGAAGCACCGACCGACTAAACCCTTTCCCGTTTTTGCGACTCTCCGTACCGGGACCACTTGCGCATTACTTCAGTGCGGTGCTGGTTGTTGTTCGTCTAGTGCTACCAAATATAACATCACATTGCTTATGGACTGCACATACATTTACTAGTCAGTCAGTCACCAACATCTCTCTCCTCTTTCTCCTTGGACTCTATTATTGCTCTAACAGCCCTGTAGGCTGCATTCCACTCTTTTTCTCCCTGTAGCAGACAGCTGGAAAGGCCGTTTATATCAAAGACCCCGCCGGTCTCGCGCCCGAATCTGTCTCGAGGATCTTCCCATCTCGGACACTTGAATAGTGTATGTTCTGCGTCATCCTCATCTCCGCAATAAGGGCAGTCGCTTGTCTCCGACCTCCTTCTTTCAAATAGGTACTTCCTATAGCAACCATGCCCAGACAAGGCCTGCGTTATATAATAGTCTACTTCTCCAAACGGACGCTTCATCCACCTTTCTACATTGGGTATGAGTCTATGCGTCCAACGGCCCGTTAGTGCACTGTCCCATATTACTTGCCATTCACGCAAAAGGTTGGCCCTTGCCACAGCTCCATCCATGCCGTTGTGCCTGTCTCTTCGCTCATGGATTAGCAACTTGATTGGAGGAATCCCAGCAACAACCCCCACTCCATACGTAGAGATTGTTCGGTACGCGCTGCAAACCCGAATGGACATAGTTCGCTGGACCCTTTCAAGCTTGGCCATAAGCGACTTATTCTTGGTGGCTGTGTGCCATGAAGGCGCTCCATACAACAGTTAAGACTGTACCACTAGCGCCAGGATTCGCCTTTTTGACGCTCTCGGACCCCCGATGTTTGGTAAGAGGTTAGCCAGGGCAGCGACGGTTTTTTCCGCTTTCGATATAGTGCGGCAGGCATGCTCCGAAAAGGTCAGTTTAGTGTCCAGGTATATTCCCAGGTACTTCACCTCCGTCTTCGGTCTCACAATTACTCCCTGAATCTCAAAGGACACCGGTCTGATTTTCCTCTTGTGAGTGAGTAGCACTGCCTCCGTTTTTTCTGGAGCCAGATGAAGCCATCTACACTCCATCCAGTTTGATATTCTCTGGAGTCCCGTGTTGCTTCTAGACATCAACAATTCCTCAGTCTTCGCGGTGACCACCATCGCCACATCGTCAGCAAAGCCCATCAGAGTGACATCCTCAGGCATCTCCATTCGCAATAGCTCATCATATAGGATATTCCACAAGATGGGGCCCATAACTGAACCCTGGGGTACCCCACTGCTGGTATCCAGGGTTTTTGCACCCTCACCATTTTCCAAGAGAATATGCCTATTGGACAGGTAGGATGCAATGATACTGATAAGGCTTTCATCTATTGATCTTCGTCGCAGCTCGTCCAGAATTATCTGCCAGGATGCACTATTGAATGCATTCCTGACATCCAGCGTGACAACGGCACAAAGTCTTCGATGGGCTGGCGAAAAGTCTTCCGCCTGACCAGCAATCCGTAGAACGAGGTTGATTGCATCAACTGTTTGCCTCTTTTTTCTAAATCCAAACTGCCTTTCAGATAAACCACAGGTACGCTCCAGTTCGCTATTTAATCTTCCTACCAACAATTGCTCGTACAGTTTACCCTAGACATCCAAGAGACAGACAATCTAGTATCTATGCATTCTTTAGAAATCTTAGCTTCACAGCCAAAAGTGTCACTTTGGAGAGAAAAAGTATTAATATACTCTATATGCATCTAGATCTAGCTAGTCCTTAAATATTCGGTAAAGGTATTCATGACCAATGTATCTGGATACTTGCCTAAGGAAATAAGTACGTGTTTTAACAATTTCTAGATATTCAATAAAAGTATCTAGATGCTTTTAGTTACTTTGACATTCTAGTATCAGACATTCTTTAAAAGATCTTAGCTTCACGGTCAAAAGTGTCACTTTGGAGAGAAAAAGTATTGAGATACTCTATGTATCTAGATACAACTAGTCCTTAAACGTTCAATAAAAGTATCTATAATGTATTCATGACAAAAGTATCTAGATGCTCTAAGCCTAAGGAATAAGTACGTGATGTAACAATTTCTAGATAGTCGATAAAATATCCAGATGTTTTAAGTTACTTTTGACATTCTGGTATCTAGACGTTTCTTGAAAAATCTTACCTTCACGGCCAAAAGTGGCACTTTGGAGAGAAAAAGTATTGATATACTATATGTATCTAAATACTAGCCCTTAAATATTCAATAAAAGTATCTATAATGCATTCATGACAAAAGTATCTAGATACTCCGAGCTTAAGGAATAAGTACGTGTTTTAACAATTTTTAGATACTCAATAACAGTATCTAGATGCTTTTAGTTACTTCTTACATTCTAGTGTCTTGACATTCTTTAAGAAATCTAAGCTTCACGGCCAAAAGTGTCACTTTGGAGAGACAAATTATTAATATACTCTATGTATCTAGATGCAACTAGTCCTTAAATATGTAATAAAAGTATCTATAATGCATTCATAACAAAAGTATCCAGATACTCCAAGTCTAAGAAAATAAGTACATGTTTTAACAATTTCTAGATACTCGATAAAAGTATCCAGATTATTTTTGTTACTTTGATAGACTAGTATCTATACATTCTTTAGAAATCTTAGCTTCACAGCCAAAAGTGTAACTTTGGAGTGAAGAAGTATTGTTATACTCTATGTATCTAGATACAACTAGTCCTTAAATATTACATAAAAGTAGTATCTATAATGCATTCATGACAATAGTATCTAGATACACTAAGTTTAAGGAAATAAGTACGTATTTGAACAATTTTCAGATGCTCAATAAAAGTATCTAGAAGCTTTTAGTTACTTTGATATTCTAGTATTTATACATTCTTTAGAAATCATAGCTTCATAGCCAAAAGTGTCACTTTGGAGTGAAAAAGTATCGATATACTCTATGTATCTAGATACAACTAGTTCTTAAATGTTCAATAAAAGTATCTATAATGCATTCATGACAAAAGTATCTAGATGCTCTAAGCCAAAGGAATAAGTACGTGTTTTAACAATTTCTAAATACTCGATAAATGTATCCAGATGTTTCAAGTTACATTTGATATTTTAGTATTTAGACGTTCCTTAAAAAATTTTAGCTTTGCCGTCAAAAGTGACACTTTGGAGAGAAAAGGTATTGGTATACTCTATGTATCTAGATACTAGTCTTTAAATATTCAATAGAAGTATCTATAATGCATTCATGACAAAAGTATCTAGATACTCTAAGCTTAAGGAATAAGTACGTGTTTTAACAATTTCTAGATACTCAATAAAAGTATCGAGATGCATTTAGTTACTTTTGACATTCTAGTATTTAGACATTCTTTAGCTTCACGGCAGAAAGCGTCGCTTTGGAGAGGAAAAGTATTGCTATACTTTATGTATCTAGATACAATTAGTCCTTAAATATTGAATTAAAAAATACATATAATACATTCATGGCAAAAGTATCTAGATACTCTAAGCCTAAGGAAATAAGTACGTATTTTAACAATTCCTAGATATTCGATAAAAGTATCTAGATTTTTTTAGTTACTTTGACGTTCTAGTATCGAGACATTCTTTAGAAACCTTAGCTTCACGGCCAGAAGTGTCACTTTGGAGATAGAATGTACTTATATACTCTATGTATCTATATATAACTAGCCTTAAACAATATTGTAGCGTTGCAAATGTTACAAAATTCAGCATTGCGATTTTCTATTTTGCTGGTCGCTTTGTGTTATCGATACTCTCGCTACCTTACTTCTCGCCACCTTACTTCCGGTGTTCCGAGCAGGTCAAATAATGAATCCGTTCGCAGCGCCACTTGACAGATGTGGTATGTATTTCATCGGAATTCATCGTTGCTAGTTTTGAAAATCAGGTCTAATTACCGCCTGATTGTGTCGTTGCAGTATTTCGCATATAAATTAGAGTGTATATTTTCTAAAATTGTCGGCCATATCGCCTATAAACATTGTGTGGTGAATTTTTGAAGATATGTTCGATTTATATTTAAGAATTCCTTCTGTGAGATAGAATTCCTTATATGAGACAGAATTTCCTTCTTTTGTGACTGACATCCGTCGGCGGCCTTTCGATGCTGATATAGCTAGCTTCGGCGTCATACAGCGACCTTTTTGTCAAGGTAACACGGCCACATGGTAGAGACGTACCTTCACAAGAATCGTCAGTGTCTGTAAATCTACTAGATACAAGTAAAATCTATTTTATGTTAATTAGGGACTTTTATTATCGATAAAGTCATCATTTTAGTGAAAGAATTTATAGTTAAACGACTGTAGGTGGTTTGCTATCTTTCGTTTATAGCCTCGTTTCATTTATTAATCTGGTTATTTTGCTTATCGCAGTTACCTTTAAAAAGGCTGTAGGTTATCTAATTTTGTGCATTAGATTAATTTCTGCATCTTTTTTGCTACGAAGATATATAATTTTATTTTTATTATATCTGATATTATCTCAGAGAATTCATTTGACTAGTCAGGATAGCTAATTGATTTATTTTTACTGTATTTGGCTGTAAAGCTCATGGCAGCAATTTGTTTCACATTGCTGGAAATTTGCAAATTTAATTTGTCGCCTTGATATTGGAATCGACTTGAGCTCAATTCGTTTACCTGTAGAGATTTAACTGGCATATATGTACATATTTACCTCACAGGTTTTCTTATTGATTTAGTATAATTTGATTTTTAGATATTTATTGTTTTGTGATTTAAACACGATATATTTTAATATAAAAACGTTAATTTTTTTTGTAAATAACTTGAGACTATTATTAAAAAGATACAATATCTTGTGAATGAAACACGATACATTTGTTAAAGAAAACGTGAACCTGTTTTAGAGATAACGTGGTGCTCTCAAAGATATAACTGTGCTGTTATCTTAACATGATATATTTGGTCTGTTTTAGAAATGTATCGTGTTAAAGAAACACTATTATATGAGTTAATTGCGATACATAATTTAAATTACTGTAGCTCTTTTTCCTCAAAAAGCAAGCATTTTAACACTATTGAATATATATTTTTAGTGACCTATCTATTTTCAAAATTTATTTGCCAATAGTCGTAGACCTTACAACGGGAGCTGTTTATCACAGCATAAAAAATCGTTATCCACTGATTCAAAAAGTTTAAAATTAGAATATAAATACACGGAATGAACGAATCCGAGAGGGAATAGAACATTCTCTGAATATATTTCGAGTAAAATTTTAAAGCCTCGATAAGGATTAGGGTTAAGATGATCCGTCGGGGACAAAGAAAAGGCAGAAATGGCGGGAAATTTCGGGGCGAAAATAATAACAGTAAAATTAGCATTCGGCTTGGCTCAGTGTATTACATTTATTTACATCGAAATTCGGAATTTAAGTAAACGAAGTCGGCAAGGCCCGATATGCACATTTTATCGCGAGACTGACACCTAGAAGAGGACGATTTGATATTTTGTCAATTTTGAGAATCTACAGGGACGTATCAATGGTCTATTACAAATATTCCACAAAGTATTCACGAAATGTAAAGCTTTGAGATCCTGTAAAAAGAACACCCTGTATTACAGGTAGAGGTCCTTCTGGCACCTTTGGTCATTGAGGACGATTCTTCGGCCAATGGAAGAACTACTTCGAGGGATTGTAACAGGTATCATCGTGTTCGATGGGGGTACCTAAAAGGCCTTATTTTGTCCCAGTACCCCTCCTTCGCTACTACTCTCACTTTGCTGCCAAGCTTTATTAACTGATAACTTCTATATTAAATGGTTGGTTTCTAAAGTACTTGAATAGTCCGGGAGCTGTTCTATTCAATATTCGGTGTGAGCATCCAAATAATGGAAGTTAAGTAATTTAGTGCGTTGTTCACTTTTGTGAAAGTTGGATTAGCTGCATTTTCAACTCGATTGTGCCCGAACGAGTCCTTCTATGGAAGAGGTAGAGATCTTCTGCGGTCTAGGTGGGCACTTAGTATTACCTCCTTGTAAACTAGAAGATGATGACAACTTCCACTTCAATGAATCATTTAATTTGATTGACCGTACCTTTGAGAAGTACACCTGTTCTGCCAGGTAGAGATGACACATTGGTACAGGTTTTAGCGGTAATTTTCCTTCAAAGTGCGCCACTGACAGTTCAAACTCATCGAACGTCTCCTCGAAGCGGCAACGCCTCTGCAAAATTAACCGAAAACACAATAAAATAATTACTCGCTATCATTACGATGCAAATTTTCTTTAACTTGTGTCCTCCCCTCCCGCCCCGCCGACACCCTTCCATCCTGGTTCGGGAATAATATTCGGGATTAATTCGGGATATCTGCGAGCAGATCAGCGGTGTTCAACCCTTTTAAATTTCGACACACTCGAATTTGCATTATTTTTAAGCTTAATGGAGAAGAGGCGAGGGGTTACTTATTTAATTAAATTTCGGCTTATAGAAAAGATAAAAACGTGTTCTCAAGGATTGGGTTTTCGGTGAAAATGTTTTAAAATGGACCACATATATGAATTATTAATTTGTTCCGCCAGGTCTATTGATTTTTGTAAATAACATTAGAGACCTCAGTGGAATAAACTTAAGTGTTTTATCAGATTGAATTCAGCTGAAATAATTTGATATTGTAATATTTATGGCAACATATTCTTACTCGAAAGATGGAGATAATTCTGCGCTACTATATAAAAGAGCCACAAAAGAGCCACCAAATAGGCTCAATTTCTTTCAACGTTGCTGCTTTTGCTTTAACTTTATATTTGAAATTTTATTTGTTTATATTGACATGAGAGGCATAATTTTTGTAATCTTACCAATTTTTAAAATATTATTGCGGAAATTAGATCTGATATATATAGATGGTTTTGATTTAAAAATCAAATTTAAATTAAACGTTTCTCATAATTTATAGGATTATGACACACATTTCTTTATTACTCTTATTTAATAAGAAATAAATTTGTTGCAATTCTGTGGTGAATATTGCATGGAACGTACGGTATTTGCATGGTAACAATGAACGTTCTTACATTAAATTTTAAGTTTTACGTATTGCAAATGCTGGAAAAAATTTCATTACACGTATTAACATTCATACAACAAATTTACAGCTTTAAACTTAACTAAGGCTGTGTTACAGATACTCCAAATATAATTCAGGTTGTTTACCCATAATATACTTAAAAATCGTACTGCTTTTTAAAACGTTAATATAAATTAAGCTGGATTTTATATCGATATTTTTTTACTTAAAAGCCAATTTATATAAAACGGCTTTCTTCATAATTTATAGGAGTGACTCACATTTGATTATTATTATTTTTATTATTATTATTATTATTATTATTATTATTATTATTGTGAACTAATTAAAATCATTAATTAAATATCACCCTGTCGCAAGTTCGAACTTGAACTTGAAAAATGTTATATAAACATTCACTGTTAATTATAAACAATTTGAGCGG
>MU189124.1:0-11066 GCA_016904865.1 Pissodes strobi | reverse complement strand
AACAAATACCTAAATAAAAGACAACCCGCTCACATAAACTTTATTAATAAAATAGTGACGTCGCTTGCTAGACAAACTTTGAACTAAGCCTCCCTCGAGAAGACATGCATTTCATATTAATTGGGTATAGTGTAAACTCTTAATTCATATATAATCTTAAACACGCCTTTTTTAGTATACAATCTAACCGTTGTTAAGTTTGTTTGTAAATAAACTTGTTATTGTTTTTATCGATGTGTCTCCTTTATTATCTCTTCTCAACTTGACGTAGTGCGTTCCTAAATCTGAGTTGCTCACCTACACGCTAAGTAAGGCGTGTCGTCACCGATAAAAAATACAAATCGTGACATTATTGTTATTATTATTATTTAATAAGAAACAAATTTGTTGCGATCCTAAGGCAAATATTGCATGAATCGTTTAGTATTTGTAAGGTAGCAATTAACAATCTTAAATTACACTTTAACTTTTAAATCCTAAATAAGTAAACCACTTAAAGATTTCCACAAACTTTATTTAAACATGACACGTGTTTCGACGGTAACGTCTTTTTCAAATGTGAATAGATACACTAAAATATGCTAAAATTATATAGTTCAGCTGTTGCAGGTAAATTACAAAAAATAATCTTGACCCAGGCGCCTTATGAATAGCAAAGGAAACAAGTTAACAATTTCTAGGAAAGGTTTAATAACGGAGAAAACCCAAAATCAGTTTGTTCGTTAAGTAATATATTCAATTTTTTATATTTATTGATTTCCATAATTTCTAACAGATTTAATTTTTTACCTGTATTTTCAATATGTAAAACATTGAAATCATTATTGAAAATGTGGTTTTCATTAATTAAATGACAAGCATAGTTAGAAGTATCCTTGCCATTAATGAAACAAGACTGGTGTTCTTTAATTCTCTTTTCAAAAGGTCTACCAGTTTGACCAATATATACTTTGGAACACGAACCACAATTTCAATTATAGACACCATTTTTCTTACTTTTAGGTGTAGGGGATTTGTTATTTTTAATAAACTTACTAATTTTATTGTTGGTTTTAAAGGCAATTTTGGCATTCATATTTTTATTTTATGTTAAAAATTTATTTCCTAGTGTACCTCCGATTGAAGTGTTAGAATTAATTAAAATTATGTTAGATAAGAACCATATTAATCACATAATAAAATAGGATATTTTAAATTGCTTGTCATTATGTTTAGATCAAAATTATTTTGAATTTAACGATAAGATTTACACTTGTATCGAAGGTTTAATAATGGGTAATCCACTTAGTCCTATTTTAGCTGAAATCTTTATGGATAATTTAGAAAAATCAATACATGAACACCATCTTAGCAAATATTGCTTATATTGGTATCGATATGTGGATGACATTTTAGTTTGTTTTAATGGGACGTCAAGACAATTAGTCATTTTCTTAGAATTTATTAACACATTACATCCCAATATTAAATTTACAGTAGAAATGGAACAGGAACACTCTATTAATTTTTTAGGCCTCAAAATTTCAAATGTAAACAATAAACATACCTTTGACATCTATCGCAAACCATCTTATACGGATATAATTATTCACAACTCATCTAACCATCCGTACAATCAAAAAATGGCAGCATTTAATAGTTTTATACATAGACAAAATAACATTCCTTTGTCTGAAGATAATTACAATAAAGAGATTAATATAATCAAACAAATTGCTGTGAATAATGGTTATAAGGCTAACATTGTTGATAATTTAATTAAAAATTACGATACCAAAAAAGCTTTAGAATTGGTGTACCCAAAAATTAATAATAATGAACTTAACAATTATCAAATTTTAACACACACAGGAAAGTTAACACAAAAAATATCACAGTATATAAAACATAAAAATATGAATGCCAAAATTGCCTTTAAAACCAACAATAAAATTAGTAAATTCATTAAAAATAACAAATCCCCTACACCTAAAAGTAAGAAAAATGGTGTCTATAAATTAAATTGTGGTTCGTGTTCCAAAGTATATATTGGTCAAACTGGTAGACCTTTTGAAAAGAGAATTAAAGAACAGCAGTCTTGTTTCATTAATGGCAAGGATACTTCTAACTATGCTTGTCATTTAATTAATGAAAACCACATTTTCAATAATGATTTCAATGTTTTACATATTGAAAATAAAGGTAAAAAATTAAATCTGTTAGAAATTATGGAAATCAATAAATATAAAAAATTGAATATATTACTTAACGAACAAACTGATTTTGGGTTTTCTCCGTTATTAAACCTTTCCTAGAAATTGTTAACTTGTTTCCTTTGCTAATTATAAGGCGCCTGGGTCAAGATTATGTTTTGTAATTTACCTGCAACAGCTGAACTATATAATTTTAGCATATTTTAGTGTATCTATTCACATTTGAAAAAGACGTTACCGTCGAAACACGTGTCATGTTTAAATAAAGTTAGTGAAAATCTTTAAGTGGTTTACTTATTTAAGTGGTTCTTAGTTATGGATCTCCATCAAGTAAAGGCTAATTCGATTAAATTAATTTTAAATCTAACTACGACTAGGTGGCAGATATTTCAAATATACTTCAACTTGTTTGTCCATATACTTAACTAGCTTATACAATTTTTAAAGATTATTTTATTATGTGCCATTAGTATTGCTCTGAGCGGTTTCAGATATGAAATTGTGGTCAATGGAATCGATGCCTCAAAATTACTTTAAAATGTTTGTAATTTACTAAAATCAAGTTTTTTGCAATAAGTAGCAAATTATTGCTCTGTCAGGTTTAAAAACTGTACTAGTTTGGGGTACCTGATGTGGTTAAAGCTGTCGATGTTCCAAAATTATTTAAAATTTTTTAGAATTTACTTAAATCAAGTTTTTTGCCATAATTAGCAAATTATTGCTCTGAGCGGTTTCAGATATGAAATTGTGAGCGTACTTGATGTGGTCAATGGGTCAATTAAAACGTTAATATAAATTGAGCTGGATTTTATATCTATTGTTTTAATTTAGAAAGCGAATTTAAATGAAAAAAACCTGTTCATAATCTATAGGAGTATGACACATAATATATCATTATTACTATTATCTAATAAGAAACAAATTTGTTGCAATCCTATTGCGAATATTGCATGGAAAGTTTAGTATTTGTAAGGTAACAATTAACAATCTTACCATGCACTTAAAATTTTAATCTTAACTACAGCTGGGTGGCAGATACTAGAAATACACTTTAAATTGTTTGCCAATATGCTTAACTAGCTTGAATATTTTAAAAACATTATAGCAAGTCTGAGCGGATATTATGAAAATAAAAATGTTGATTTGAATTATTGTATGATACATAATTTATAGGAGTATGATATTGTGAACTACTAAAATTTAAAGTTCAAAGTTGAACTTGAACTTGCAAAATATTATGTAAACATTAAAGTCAAATTATAAACAACGCGAGCACATTTTATCATATAAAAACGCTAGCGAACCATAAGTTTGGCAGGCTTTTTTCTCTCACCTAAAACCAGCTCCTGGGCTGTCCACATGGCCGCTTTCAGGTTCTAATCTATCCCTTTCTCCTCACCATAGCCAGAGCTTTGCGCGAGCACATGTTCGTGAACTCGGGGGTTGCATATCCATAACAGTAAAAGTCGAATCTATGATAAAGTTGTCAAAGTTCTGAAAAAGATAATTTTCAAAGTAAAATCAGTAGATCAAGTGTAACGAAAACTTTAATTGTAAAGCTAACTATAAATGAAACACAACACAAACTCTTAAGACAAACTATATTTATAAAACAGTGAACAAAGACCTCTAAACAATTCTTAAATATACTTCAATCGAGAGAAAGAACATGCGCATTTTAATAATCGGGTATAATATAATCTTATTAAGCTTCTGACCGTTAGACATTAAGTATTTGACGAATAGACGTTGGTATTGTTTTTAACTGAAGTGCTTTCTTTATCATCTCTTCTCACCTGACGTAGATCGTTCCCGAATCTGCGCTATATTCCTGCACGCTAAACAAGGCGTGGAGTCGCATGATGCAACTTAGCAATTAGTAAATTAAAAATAAAGACATAGCTACAGCAACTAGAATACCAATTTTTAAAACGATAAAAAAGGCACATAATATATAGTTGTATGACACACATTTCAATAATTAAATTGAGATTGTGGGTCAATTCTATTAGATTCTGTATATTTAACTAAGTTGTTATTTTTCTAAGTTCGACAATATCTAGTGTTTCATCATCTATAATTACTTTAGGTAATTTTAATATTGACGTTTCAAACTTTAAGTGTATGCCCACCTTTAGATAATTGCCTCCGAGTTTCAGACATCTAAAAAGCAACGAATACTTCTATTTGTATATAAACGATACCTATTCATTGACAATACGGGTACGTTCGAGTTGTCCTTTGTCTTTGTTAATTAAAGACATTCGGACCGATTGTGTTCAGTAGTACTCAAAAGTTGTTAGCCTAACAGCTTGCTTCTCTTGTTCGAGTGATATCATTTTTGCGGTATCAAAATGTATTTATTAATAACATATTGCATTATATACTAAGTGACATAGAAATCCGAACACCCAGTTTAAATGGTTTTGTTTTAATAAAATTTGGTGAATTTATTTATCTTTCTGAATATAACAATTGATTAAATTTTCAGCCTTATCAGTCTGAGAATTCGGTTTTTATACCTACTGCTTTTTTTAAAATTCACTAACAATAAATGAATATTGCAGTCGCAGAAAAGATCTAAATTTAGCGGATTTTGGTTCTTGACATTCTTTACGATTGGTTACGATGCCTAGAGTACGGAGACGTGTACCATTTCGTCAACTTAGTGAGTTTGATAGGGGCCATATAGTGGGACTTCGGGAAGCTGGACTTTCTTTTCGGGAAATTGCAGTTAGAGTGCAAAGAAGTGTAGACACTGTGGTTAGGTGTTGTCAGGCATGGCTTCAAGAAGGCCGTACGCGAAGAGCAAGGGGCACTGGACGCCGCCGTAGAACAACAGACCGTGAAGATCGTCACCTAAGATTATTGGCTTTAAGGGACCGTTTCTCCACTACCAGGTCCATTGCAAATGAATGGTTTGCAGAACATGGAAGACCTATTGGCATGCGAACTGTTTACCGGCGAATGAGAAGTTTTGACCTGTTTTCATACCGACCACAATGGGACCTCCCTTTAAGTCCAGAACACCGACGTAATCGCCTTGAGTGGTGCAGAGAACGGTCACTCTGGGATCAGGAATGGAACAGTATTGTCTTTAGTGACGAGTCTCGATGTTGTTTAGGCATGCACGATGGTCGAGCCAGGGTTAGAAGGCGACGTGGTGAAAGGAGGAATCCACAGTTTTTTGTTGAAAGACATGTTCATCACACTGTTGGAGTTATGGTTTGGGGTGCTATAGCTTATGGTTCCAGGTCACCTCTAATCTTCATCAGAGGTAACATGAACGCGCAGCGTTATATCTAAGAAGTTCTAGAACCCCATCTTTTACCATATCTTGACACCCTGGCAAATCCAACATTCCAACAAGGTAATGCCCGACCACATGTTGCAAGAGTCACAATGGACTTCTTTCAACATAATGATGTCACATTGTTACCATGACCACCAAGATCTCCCGACTTATCCCCAATTGAACACGTGTGGGATATGATGGGTAGGAGATTGTTCATTTTGCAACGTCCTCCTCAGACTCTAGGAGCACTTCGAGAGGAGTTGGTGGTTGCCTGGAATGAGATACCACAGGAGGACATTGACCACCTGATCAGAAGCATGCCTAGACGCGTTGGAGAATGCGTAACACATCGGGGTGCATCCACACATTATTAAAGGTAAAAGGGCTTTAAAACACTGCAAATATTTTGAAAATTTAATCATTTACTTATTATGCTTCATTAAGTACTTATACAAAATTTTATTAAAATAAATTCATTTAAACTGGGTGTTGGGATTTCTATGTCACTTAGTATATATCTGATAATACTTTCATTAGTACGGTCAGTCATAATTTTGTCAACGTCTTTGTGCAGATAATTTAGTCAAGCAAAGTTTGTATTGTAATTTGTATGGCATTGCATGAAAGGTTGCCATGTTGTGTTACTTTAAAGACATTTTGTGAATCGCACGAATTGGCCTGGATGGAATACTACCGTGTGAGAACGATGGAAAATAATTTATAAAATACGGTTAAATTTCACGTTGTTGAGCAATAAGAAACTAATTTAATAATAATTTGCTCCATAACTCATATCAGAATGACAAAGTCCTTTTAACAGAACAGTCTGTAAATAATTGGAGAGTAAAAGTGGAGGGGGGGGTATAGTCTTAGTTTTATTCATCATATGATATTGTGAACTACCAAAAAGCATAAACCTACTAATTAAATATCACCCTGTCCTAAGTTTAAACTTGAACTTGAAAAATGTTATATAAATATTCACTGTTAATCATAAACAACTTGAGCGGTCAACGGGAGCGATTTTAATCCTTAATGATGCAGCCATCAGCATTTTGTAACATATAAATACGCAGGCTTTCGGGTTTCTCAAACCGCTCAGTCTAGTTGCGGTACAGCACACAGGTGCCTACACTTCTAGCTGTTTTGTCCCACAACCTCCATATCTGTGAACACCTGGACACTGGTCCAGAGCGATAAGGTCCTTACCTAACCTGTGTGGACGTATGCACAGGTATACGGCATCTGGGGCCTACTAACAGCAGAGAGAGTCGAATTTATGAAATATCAGAATATCCGGTAAAGAGATAGTTTTTGGGGAGTTTTAAAAAGTAGTGAAAGTGCCTTAGCAATTGGCGATAAACTTAAACCAGAAAGGCTTACCTTATAAATATTAGAACGAATACCTAAATAGAAGACAACTCCGCTTACATAAACTTTTTTAAAACAGTTCCCTCAAGTCCTAGAAAAACTTTAAAATAAGGCTCCCTCGCTTGCCAAGTGATTTAATAATAATTGAGCGTCGTGACACTCATAATTCATCTACGTCACATCTATAAGCAAGCGTCCAAGCAATTTAGTGTTAATTGGGCCTAGTGCCGCGATCTTAATGAAGCTACGCCACAACAACAGTAATAAATTAAATTAAACAACAACATCAAGTAAATCATTAAGTAATTAAACACTTAAGAAACGCAGGCTAGATCAGTTTAGCTATTGCATAAAATCTATAGATATAATAAGCACATATTGGTTCCGAATCACGCGTCGAGGTACTGTCAAGTGCTGCCATCTACGGGCGGTTGGCGTCACCAAAGACAGAGTACGGACACGTGCTGCATCCACGGACGGTCGCCGAAGTACGATCTACGGGCGGTCGACGTCACAAGCGCCATCTCTAGGTCTATGTTCATACCTGGAACTAAGAAAGAAAGATGGTAACTACTGCTGTGGGACTTGCTATTTTTGGCGACGGTGCAAGTCAATACCGAAAACACAAATATAGTTAAGTATATGGAGCAATACAATACAACATATTTGTATAGGAGAAACTGAAGGAAACCATGGAGCAAGCAGGAGAAACTAGTGAAGAGGACGAAGATAGGAAAAATATAATTATATGGAACAAGTACTAAAGTAAAAAGAAGAAACTAAGCAACTAAGACAAAACACAAAAACTAGGAGAGACCGGGAGACCCGAAGCTTCAAAATGTAAATAGTGTAAATATAAAACCCAAGTGTTCATAGAAAATGATATATAGAAGGCACTTAGGAGGTTAAAATAATATAAATAAGGAAAATATATAAAGAAATATAGTGAAACATAGAAAATATATAGTGAAACATAGTATAATATAAGGCCGAGTGTTAATAAGTCAAGTAATAGATAAAAACTTAGGAAGTTAATAAACTATATAGAAAAATAAACATTATAAAATATATAGTATAGAACATAGGATTTATGAAGAAAAATGAGTGATGTAAATATTATTGAAAAGTAAACTATGTATGCTAAATAAATAGGTGAAGATAAGGTGAATATATTCATAGTAAAGCAAAAGTAATGGACCAGCAGAAAAACTGAGTGCCATTGAAACTGTGAATCAAGGATATATACAGGAGGAATAAATGTGTATACGAGGAAGATTTATAAAGTAAAGTGTTCTCCGGCCTAAATAAGACTGCAACGACGGATAATCTAAAAGAACGTCACACCAAAATATTTAGGCATGGAAAAGTTGAACATATAGGGACTGATGTAGCTACGCTGACGTACAAGGAAGTTGAAGCAAATATTTTGATACCAGAGAAGCTCAAGGGCAAAGTACCCAAGTGAAATGTTACATAAGAAAGACATGTTTATGTAGAGCACGAAGAATATAGAAGAAGCATACATAAGTTGAAAAGTTGTTTATGTAAAGTGAGAAGAAATATAGAAGATGTTTTTGAAGTAAGAAGCATACATAGTAAAGAAATATATAAGCAAAAGTTGTTTATGTAAAGCATACATAAGGTGAAATAATGGAGAAATGTATAACCAAAAGATGTTTATATAATGTGTGTTTAAAATAGAGCAAACGTGGATATATGTAATGTCCTATATTTTTTACATAAAGCTAGTCACGTAATGAAGCATAGCATAGCATAGATACATAGAATACCTTATAAATAGCAAAACTAGATATGGAAAGTAAATATAAGAAACATAGAATAAAATAAATATATGGGAAAATGTATATGTAAGCGATACCCCGAAGTTTATAGAAAAGCAGTAAGAAATTGTAAATAGTGTGTATATAACCTTACCTTGAGAACATGCTGCATGAATCCAAATCCAGGACAAGTCAGGAGCCATTGGAAAGCACCAGTCAAGTCCATACAGAACTTAGCAACTCGAAGATTCACTAGTAGAAGTTCAGAAGTTGCCCCCTTCTTCGACTAGGGATTCCTAGAAGATAAAAGAGTATAAGAAATTATAATATATGGATGAAATACCTGCAGCAGTAGACAACGAATTAGATAATTTAAAAAATAACTGAATAATAACAAACCTTAGAATCTATTCCAGATCAAATCTTGCCAATTGTCTAAGATTGCCAAAAATCTCGTACCTATGTCGTATTTCAGGTCAATGTGTGCAGACTACAGTAGCACAAGTCGACCAAAAAGAGGCACATTTATCAATATAATTACCACCACATATTCAATATTCACGATACTTATATTTGATTGTATTATTTAGCTCATCGAATGCCAACACACGGAAAAGCAAGAAAATCAAGCCGACGCCATTTTGACACACCCATCAATTGAAGGATCAAGGAATTCAAAGAGCCCACTACGAGACTACGAGAAGGACAACTACGAGCGCCATCTACCAGGCTTTGCGTAAACAAGCAGTCCGCAACACAAAAGCAAACTACTTCAAGGGAACATCCGACAGCGAAGGAATCTGCAAACAAAGATGGCGTATCCAGTATCCAGTCGCCATCTATGAGAAACAGCTAAAAGCGTAACGTATAGTTTTCGTTAATTACGTTAATTTACATCATGTTTACTATAATAATAGAAACGTAATTTGAATATCATTATTATAACATAACACCAGATAGCATTAACACGTACAAAAAATAAGATTCGTAAATACATAATATGATATGTTGCAAAGATATTTTATTGCTTTAAACAAAGCTAGCATGTTGAATTAAGTCAGCAAGTAAAATAAATTGAGTTATTTGATATACCAATGTCAGCAAGTTTTAGATAGGTCAAGAAATATAACTGAGTCAATAAACTGTTATAATGCTGTTAGCAAATATTTTTAGACGGGATACTTTATATACTATATATAGGTTTGATAAATTTGTAGATAATGGATATAAAAATAACAATGGTTAAATAGAATATAGACAGGACCGGCTTTTGGGATTTTATTCTAACAAGAAATAAGTTTAACATAACGTAATATTGTTAATATAGGATAGGTAGTTTATTTTAAGACAGAGCCGCAATAAGTTGATTTTTAATGCCAGGGGTAAAATTCATTATCTTTATATATAAGCCCCATTTAACCAACTATGCCCAACACTAACCGATATAAAGAAAATTAATTAAGATCACCTCTGTTGGGATGGACGCATCTTAACAGAGGAGATATCATAATATAAGAGGCAATTTATTGTCCATAGACATAAAACTCTAGTTTTAAAAATAAATGGCATTATAAGCCAGTATAAGGAAGGAATGCGATGCTCTCAAAAGGGATAGGTTTGCATTAAGTATAAGGTAAAATAGGTCAGTAAAATTAAAGAAATCAAATCGGAAAAATTTTTGTTCATAGGTATATAATTAGTAATAAGTTAAAAACAGAACCGTATTTAAATAATGCGTTTGTCACGTAGTTGCTTTATTAACACAATGAATAGACGTAAAACGTTGTTTGCCATAAAAGCAAATACATTTTGAAATAATTTACAAGTTACAAACTGGGTTTAACGAATTATGATTTGGTTAATAAGACAACTAAAAACGTCACAAATAAGAAAACATAGGTTAAGATTATAACATTGCTAACCCTAACCCAAACTATTTTTCTTTTGTTACATGTACCTATAACTAGCACAAAGAGCGAGTCAA
This sequence comes from Pissodes strobi, assembly GCA_016904865.1. Classification (NCBI taxonomy): domain Eukaryota; kingdom Metazoa; phylum Arthropoda; class Insecta; order Coleoptera; family Curculionidae; genus Pissodes; species Pissodes strobi. The sequence continues at coordinate 443 of MU189124.1, read as the reverse complement.
ACCGCACAAGAACTTACGACTGTATAGGAGACTACAAAATGACATGCAAATGGATGGACCCAAGCCAGAACAAGTCCACTGACGAAATATGTATATTAAATTATAATACAATTAGGTGCAATGCAATATGTCTTATGTCTTCTCGAATTGAGGTCTTTTTCTCTCTTTTAAAGCAAATAAGTCAGGTTAAAACGTTGGGGACCAACGTTATCAGGGAGGGGAATGTGTGAACTACTAAAAAGCATAAACCTACCAATTAAATATCAGTCTGTCCTAAGTTTAAACTTGAACTTGAAAAATGTTATATAAACATTCACTGTTAATTATAAACAACTTGAGCGGTCGACGGGGGCGATTTTAATCCTTAATGATGCCACCATCAGCAATTTGTAACATATAAATACGCAGGCAAACGCCAAGTTCATCAGGCTTTCGGGTCTCTC
>MU189123.1:31178-55225 GCA_016904865.1 Pissodes strobi | reverse complement strand
ATGGAAAACTGTGAGAAGGTTTAACAAAATTAAAACCTCTAATAACAAAAATAACTTACCGTCTGAGGAGGTGGCTATGGACAATTTAAATAATCTGAACCAAATAAATATTGATCCGGATTTTGTGTTAGGAAATTTGTTGGGCTTCAATGAGCCGGATATAACGCTAGTAGAGTTTAACTATGCTATAGCGAAGAAAAAAGACTCGGCCGCAGGATTAGATAATATTTACTATTCCATGTTAAAGAATCTCCCAGATAAGGGCAAAAGAAACTTGATCGAAATATATAACCAATGTATGAGGGGTAGGGAAGTACCATTCCAATGGAGGAAAACTTTAATTTGTCCAATCTTAAAAGATAATAAAGATAGTAATATAGCCAGTAACTTTCGGCCCATAGCGCTTAATTCGTGTATACGGAAAACCTTAGAGATAATCATTAAAAATAGATTGGAATGGCAATTGGAAAACAAACAGTTCTTTTCAAAATATCAAATTGGGTTTAGAAAGGGGAAGGGATGTATGGAGAATTTAGCCTACCTCACCTTAAGCATTCAAAAAAATTTTCAGAAGCGGGTTCATACATTGGCGGTATTTGTGGACATTAGGGCAGCATATGACCATGTAAATATTTTTAAATTGTATAATATACTGATGGAAGCCGGAATTTCTATAGAAATTTCCAATCTTATTTTTAAATTGTTGGATGGAAGGGAGACTTATGTATTGGAGAAAGGTGGGCATATTGTCGGACCTAAAAATCTCTCAGTGGGTTTAGCACAGGGCTCCCCTCTGAGTCCATTGTTGTTTAACATATATTCTAAAGGGTTACATAATAGGATTAATGGAAAGGTCAAACTTTTACAGTACGCAGATGATATAATTTTGTTAATGGAAGGCCTGGACCTTAATCAGATGATTGATAATATGAATCGCACTTTAGAAATTTTGTCAGAATTATTTTCAGAATTAAATTTTAAAATTTATCCAACAAAATCGGCAGACATGATATTTGAACCCAGTAAGTATGAAGCCCGAGCTCTGGATCTAATATGCGAAAATAAGGTCATATCGTGGGTTAGGGAATACAAGTATCTTGGGATGATTATAACGAACACTTTAAACTGGAACCAGCAAATTGATAAGATGTGCAACAGTGCAACGATGGGAATTAATGTAATGAGATCAATATCGAGAGTATGGTGAAGAGCAGATCCAAAAACTCAATTAAACATCTACAGGGGAATGGTGAGGTCCTATCTCGAATATGGGTGTCAAATATTGAGTCCTACCTCAAAAAAAAAATAAAGAAAATTGGATAAAATTCAATTCCAGGCTCTCCGAATTGCAATAGGCTGTATGAGATCAACACCCACCAATGTGCTACTGGCTGAGTGCGGGGAAACATCGTTGGAATTTACAAGATTATGGTTAACAAAAAAATTTGTACTTAATAACGTTTATCTCGAAAATAACATCATAACCGAAGGCATCCAGGATTTAATGAAGTTAAACAAAAATAGGGGATTTTTTGGCAGACGGGAATTGCCCTACTTTATACCGGCCTTGGAGGATATTGGTCAATACGAGGAGGAAATTCAGAAGCACGACACCCTTCCATGTTTTGTGTACGATAGAGTCACTCAAATGAAATCAGTTCCAATCATAACGTATGTCCCGAAAGTTTTGGCACAAAATTTAGGGGCCTAAAAATAGATTGTAATAATAATATATCAAGATGGCTTTGGAAACAAAAAATTGTTTATTTCCTTGACATTAGTTCGACATGTCTTTTTTCTAAATCAGTTGCATTAAAATGTCTTATAAATTAAAATTACGAAAAAGTATTTATAATTTGGTTGGACGAATCCCTAAGGCTGAAATAGTTCGCATTTTTCAAAACCAAAGTATTTCACGCAGATGTATTTACCGTACTATAGCCGAATGTGAAAAAGGAGTTCCCTGTTTAAATCTTCCAATAAGTGGAAGACCAAGAAGTTTTACGCGAGAAAGAGCGGAAAGGTTGGAAAGAAGAGCAAAAAACAGAGTCGGGGTCTCTACAATACAATTAGCGCGTCAATTCCGTTCTACAAAGAGTACAGTATCGCGGGAATTGGCAAGAAACGGTAAAAAATATCGAAAAAGACGAAAGTGTTCTAAATATACCGTAAATCAATTAGCACGGATACCAAGATGCTGTCGTCAACTTAGGCGGATACATTTTTCAAATGAGAAAGTCATTATTCTGGACGATGAAAAATACTTTACACTTGCCAACTCGGAAATCAAAGGAAACGATGGTTTTTATACGGACAATATAGAAGAGTATCCAAACAATGTTAGATATAAGGAAAAAGCAAAATTTGCTGATAAAATTTTGGTGTGGTGTGCGATTTTGATTAGAGCGATATCCAGACCTTATGTGGGTCGAGGAAGCTAAAGATGCGGAAAGGTATTAACAACTGCCTCAATAAATTAGTTGATTTTGTACATCAACATCACGATGGAGATGATATTATGTTTTGGCCCGACTTAGCAAGCTGCCATTATCCAAGAGCAACTCAAAATTACCTTCATCAAAATAACATATCTTTCGTACCAAGACAAGATAACCCCCCTAATTTACCTCAGGCCCACCCAATTGAAGATTTTTGGGCATTGTTATCTCGCAAAGTGTATGGTGGTGGGTGGCAAGCCGAAAATGAGGAAGAACTACGGCGTAGAATTTTTGGAAAGGTAGGCGAAATAGATGTTCAAGTTGTCCAGAACCTAATGCGTGATGTTCGCAGAAAATTGCGCCTAATTGAGCAGCACCGGCCCTTTCATTTAAGTTAATAATTTTGTTAGTTACTAAGCCGTTAATTATAGCAAATAATAAAAGTTTAAATAAAGTTACGTATTACAAAAATATTTGTTTAAATATTTTGTGCCAAAACTTTCGGGGCATACGTTACCTACAAAATTTAAGAAACAAGATCCATTTGTTAGACTGGAATTTGCGGATATCAAGAATAAGTACTTGAAAATTTATGAAGAATTTTATACTGATGTGTCAGTTGACTGGAGACAGCAGGAAGCTGGATTCGGCGTGCACTGTCCAAGTCTAGGATATTGGTTTTCATCTAAATCACCTAATCACACACAAATATGTACCGCTGGAATTGTGGCAATACACAAGGCAGTACATGTATGCTTGGAAAAGAATGTTGAGAGAGCAGTAATATTCAGTGATTCTCGAAGTGCAATTAAGAAAATTGCAGGTAATGGAAACCAAAAAAACCTTTACCACATTTCTTTTCTCACAAAGCAAATCTTATTGGATGCTAACGAAAATAATGCCGAAAATAATTGGGTTGGATTCCTGGTCACTCTGGAATAAAAGGGAATGAAACAGCGGGCAAGTTGGCCAATGTGGGAAGAATTTTAATTGTCCCATACAATATTGCATTAGATAAAACTGAATTCATATCAGTAATAAAATTTCATTTAGAAAAGTGGAGTCAGGCTTGGCTCAATTCAATCGCAAGAAAGGGTCAGAGATATACCAATCTTGAAAATAAATTCCCCGGGAAAACTTGGTACCAGGACTTAGAGTATGTAGATCGTCGACATATAACGACTATAATTAGAATGAGAACGAGCCATTGTCTCTATCCTCGGCATCTTCACAGGTTGGGAATCGCTGATTCTCCGGACTGTGAATGTTGTGAGGACGGTAGTTTAGTACATGTAATGTTAGAATGCAAGAATAGACAACCTAGCCTATATGACATGTTGGTCAGAGATAACGTTCCCACCCCAATTTCACTTGATTCTTTGCTTTATAGATCAAAAATTTCCAATGTTAGACCAATCATAATTTTTTTTAAGATTAAATAACATAAAACTTTGACCTTATAATATGTTTGATGGTATCCCTACTTTTAGAACCAATCCTCTTGATCCAAAGCAGTATTTCAATGTCTTTAGCTCTCCTCCACTGCTCGGGAGCGAGAAGAGTGACATTCTTTGTTGTGCTATCTGTCTTACTAACATTTATTTTTCTGCAACAAGTATAGCATACGCAATAAGGACAGGGGTCATACTTCGACGCGATTTAATTCGCAGTCCGAATAGTTACATAACTCGGTCTAAATACCCATGGTAGAGCCATAACAGAAGGAAAAAATAATAATTACATAACATTTTCATTTAATACATAAAATCATATAATTATCACTTCTGCTGATGTAATTTATTTTGGATCAATTCCCTTTTTAGAATAGGTTAGATTTTATATTATTTATTTTTCTACAGCCGCGCGCAAAATAACTAATTACTAAATTCAAATAAAATCGCAAAATCGACGAATGCTGTGGATCCTCATTTTCGCTCTAGAGCGAACATGGAATAGAAAATTCTCACTTTTTCCGTCGAGTTTGCTATGAATGGTCATGGAAACCGAAGATAAATAAATGACAGTCGTGCTTTTGTTATAATTTGTTGCTGGCACTCCTGTTCTAAATATGCCCGAAGCCCGAATATAATATGCAAATTTCAGAAAAAGTATAAGAAAAATGTGCATTTAATTTTAAAAAATGCGCCTGTAGAAAAAGTTCTGTGTAACGCAAAGTAAGATTGCCGTTTTCGAAAGATCACGGTGCTCCGTTACGCGTCACGCAGTAACATTATTTCTCAAGCGGCAATCCGTTACTTTGGGCTCTAAATACACAAATAACTATTTTCTACAGCTGCGCGCAAAATAACTAATTACTAAATTGAATTGAAATCGTAAAATCGACGAATGCCGCGGATCCTTATTTTGCGCTTTAGAGCGTACATGGAAAAGAAAATTCTCACTTTTTCCGTCGAGTGTGCTATGAATAGTCATGGCAATCGAAAATAAATAAATGACATTCGTGCGTTTATTACAGTTGTTGCTGACACTCCTATTCTAAATATGCCCGAATAATATGTCAAAACTGACAGTCATTAGCAAATTTCAGAAAAAGTATAGAGAAAAATGTGCATTTAATTTAAAAAAATGCGGCTGTTAAAAAAGTTCTGTTCCGGTACGCGTCGCGCAGTATCATTCTTTCTCAAGCGGCAATCCGTTACTTTGCGCTCTAAAAACACAATAGTTATTTGCGTATTTAGAGCGCAAAGTATCGGATTGCCGCGTGAGAAAGAATGTTACTTTCGAAAATGGCAATCTTACTTTGCGCTCGAAAAACACACAGAACTTTTTCTACAGCTCCATTTTTTAAAATTAAATGCACATTTTTCTCTATACTTATTCTGAAATTTGCAAATGACTGTCAGTTTTGACATATTATTCGGGCATATCTAGAACAGGAGTGCCAGCAACAGCTGTAATAAAAGCACGACTGTCATTTATTTGTTTTCTATTGCCATGATTATTTATAGCATACTCAACGGAAAAAGTGAGAATTGTCTTTTCCATGTTCGCGCTAGAGCGCAAAATAAGAATCCGCGGCATTCGTCGATTTTACGATTTCATTTCAATTTAGTAATTAGTTATTTTGCGCGCGGCTGTAGAAAAATAACTATTTCCTCACAGTATTTTTGAATTTGTTAAATGAAATCTATTCAAAAGTTGGGCTCTCATCAGTATGGGGTAGTTGGATTAAACTGTAAATAATACCTTGTACAGAATCCATTCTATTCGGCATTGGAAATAAAATAACTGTTCATTTTATACTAAGAGAATAACTTGATGGAAACCAAAGTTTTCAGAAAATATTAACTATAGAAATTATATTTTTGTAAGTTGACAGACTAGATGCACCACAAATAAAAATTCTTTGGAAATGTGCCTTAAAATGCAAAGAAAATCGACTGAATTATTGTTTCCGTGATTAGTGAATCTGTTCGGCGCGTCGAGTATAATTGCCGTTATTTTTAATCTGCATTTCTTTAAATAATGATCCACTATTCTTTTGTCTCTATTGTTTTATATTTATTTCGTATTATACCGATTCTTACTATTAATATAAGTTTGCAAATAGACAGGTTTGACGTCAATAATAAATAAAATAATTATAGCAATTATAATTTCGTATATGAATAGTAATTGTAATATCAACAGAGACAAATGTAGTTTGTATCTGATATCAGTGAAATTATTTTTTATTGTAAACTAATTACCTATATATTTTTCTGTTCACATATGTATTGTATTGATATATTTCTTTATTCAGTAATGCGAATTATATAGTTAATTTCAAGTTTTCTACCTTAGATCGAAAAACTATTGAACTTTCCTGCATTTATATTATATTTTCTAATCTTTAGATCCATAAATGACGATTCAGTCTCAGTGATCTCATCAGACTCCAGTACTCCACCTCGGAGCATGATCGACGTTACCTACCAGCAATCTAACGATGACATGTTTGCTGACGTTCGGATCTTTAGTTTTACGGTGATTTTGTCTGTCGAATATTTAATGAAGGTGGCTGAGTTTTTTACCAATCCAGCTGACAAAAACGTCTCCAGCGCTCCTGCGACGCGTAAAAGCACCAAGAGTACTACTTCCATAGGTAAGATTTATTATAAGAATTCTACTGAAGACAAGAGATTCACCATGTTCAAGCTATGTATGTAGTATAGAACATTTTTTCAAATTGGAGATAGTACAGCTTGACAAAAATAGGAAGAGGTATGATAATTTCACTACTAAATCCATAAGATTATGCAAGAGCGCATTCGGACAAAAAAGGTTGCAAATTTATGAATGAACTTTTTCGTATTAAAAACTATGCATGGATGGATTGGACCAAGATTGGACTGTGTACTGCTCGGTTAACAATTCTCGTCAACTCTACTAGTTATTTACTGTATAAGATACTACTGGCAAATTTAGCCGCTGCCCAATGCGTGTCAAGGGAAACGTGCCATTTTGATACATTCGCATCTGTTGTAGTTGTCTGCCTGTGCATGTTCAGGAAAAAAATAGTTTGTAAGATTCTGCAGCTATCTACATTTTTCAGTGTTTAAGTTAATTTCACACACACATTAAATTTATATAAATCGTTAAGTACATCGAAAAAATAAGCACGTTATCACCTGAACTGTGAAAATATACATGAACTTACTCAAAAGTCCCCAATTTGATTATATATTTAATAGTTTCTGAGATACTTTTTGTTTATCTAAGATGTAATTAACTGAATTATCCGTTATTCTAGATTTCTCATTTTCGATAGGCAGATGTGCATTAGTACAACACGTCTCGTATTTTTCATTTCTCAAGTTACAGATTTGAGTGCCACTCCAAAATTTAATGTAGGTCTAAAAAATAAAGCCAGAACGGCTTTATTATTTTCATCCATGTTTCAGCTACCCAGAAGCACGGAAGTCGAACCAGCAGAGGTGTTCAAACAATGGAGGCGAACAAACCAGCCAGTCAAATTACGCTCAACTTGAAGATTGAAAAACCCGATATTATTTTGGTAGAACACATGGACAGCATTGATTCGAAAGCTATGGTGCTCAACAGTGAAATTATGATAAAATTAAGGATAAACGGGGATCATCAAGTGATAAATGGTTTGATTAAGGATTTGCAATTATACACTTGCAATTACAATCCGGCAACAAGGGCTGAAACTAAGGTATGATTTCCGATTTATGGATTTTATGTTCTTGATGTATTTATATAGCTCCATGGCTCGCATGTAAAATAAAGTACAAAGCTGCAAAGAGAGTGGTTACAGCTACTGCTGAAAACGTCTTAAACGCTGTTATTTTTGAGCCTACATTTCCGTTAGGCACATTTTTTTTCTTGACTGGCATGACATTTATTTTTAGCCCTTTTTGTTAATAATCCTTGTTTTTGTAAAATTTAAAAATTTTGGTAGACCAAGATCCTCATGGCGTTAATAAAAATGTAGGTTTTGTGACCTTCTAAATTAGCCTAATTTTCTATTTAATCCTGCAACTTTTAAATAGAGGACTGATATAAACTTTTTTTAGATGGCCATATTTTCAGATGCTAACATATTATATCAAATCAATAATAAATAATACGAATTTGAGAGGTTATTGTTTTAAAATGACAAGAGAAATTTAGGTATGTGATTCTTCCATCAAATGCCCTAAAGAATTTACTTTAACTACAAAGTTTGTTAATTCATTAAGCACAAATTTGGCTCATAATATTGTCAATGTCTTATCTATTTCTAATTCTTCTAGTTCTTTACGAGCGAGTTATATTCAATTTCTTTAGGGAACATGAAAAATGTACCAAAAACTTATTCAGTCTCATCAAAAACTTGTGCTTACCTAATACCTGAGCTATTTTTAGGGTAATGTATTACATCCAGTTACCTTGAGTTTGGCCGGAAGCACGCCGGACGGAAAGGGTTTACATGTTGAGTTAGTAGTCGAAGAAGTACTTCTGAGAGTATCTCCAGCAACAATCGAATTATTAAATAGGTAACATACTTTAAGAGTAATTGCATTCTTAAGAACTAAATCACTATTTAACGAAGCTAGTTTAAAGCGGACTAACTACAAATGACGTTTGCAAATAATAATTGAGAATTTGTCCAAAGTTGATTGTGGTTTTCACCCCCAATGCTAAATTGGAAATCAATGTGTTATATAGAACGGCAATGTAACGATCACTGTGGTTGTCTCTACTGATAAATTACCTATTCCTCTAAATGTATTTCGTCTAACCCTACATTTTCTATATTTTAGTGTCTTAGTAACGATGTCTAAAGGACCAACATCTGATGTAGAAGAAGATGAGGAACAATTTATTTTCCAATCGCTTTGGGAACACAAAGGTGTCCGTGATAGCGAGTATTGGTTTTTGAAGAGCGAAGATGGAGTGGAGGCTACGGAAGATAATGTTGTAGAGCAAATATCTACAAAACCTATTTTACAAGAACTGTGTATAATATCGATGCCTTCTATAGTTATTACTATGGAAGCTGGGGTCGCAAATAAGACTTTGCCATTTTTATTATTCGAGACATCGTTGAAGGGCAGTGCGAGAAATTGGAGTTCACAGTTGGGTTGGTATAATACCATGGCGTTTTTTTTTAGGGATAATGTATATGAGTCTTGTGATATGTATCTTAAACCGTATAAGTTAGCAAACATGTTTAATAACAAAATTTTAGGGTTTTTGAAGACTGTATCATGCCGTTTTTATTATGGATAATATATATGAGCCTTGCAATATGTGACTTAGACTGTACAAGTCAGCACATATTTAATACAAACGTTTTAAAGTTTTTCTGAAGACTGTAATGTGGTGATAATTTTAATTAAAGATCGATCAAAAAGTCAGGAGGCAACAACGGTTGATTTTTTTAATTCGAACATCCTGTATAGTAAATGTACATTCAACTGTTTTTGAAATATTGATGTTGACATGTTACATTCTGCCAGGCTTAACTGAGAGCAAAACGGTTTTAATTTTCCTGTCTTAGTTTTTCTGACATCATATTTTTTTCTTCTAACGGCTTAAAATCCTTCCAAATTTTGTTAATAAACGAGTATTATTTATCCTGTTCCTATTAAAAGGCAGTATAATTTCTAATAGATTTTTGATATTTGTAGTGTGCCAAACTTATCATCTGTTAACCAAGGATCATTTTATTAATAATACGAATTTCTATTAGAGGAGCATTAACAATAAAAAGTCGTAATAGTGTGCAATCTATCTAGTCTAAATTTAAACCGGCATAAATATCTCCAAGTAGCTATATTAAATGAATAATCTTTCCCTGGCTCTTTTCTGCATACAGCGGTCCATCAAAACGGTCTTAAAGTGTTTATTTATGCGTAGGGCGTAATATTGAGCTGTCTCGGTACTAGCTTTGAACTAAGATGATTCAATTCTAAATGGATAGATTATATTAGTCAAAAACTTAACTTATCACCCGTAGTATCAAGGAAGAAAACATTGTCCAGAGAAGCGTCATTCAAATTTAGCGTTAAATTATCACCGTTGTTTATGATGCTTTAATATTATAATAATATAATCTAAATAATATATAACATTTTTAGGCGTAGAGGCAACCGTGACAGTTTTAATGGGTTATTATAATAGTAGACTCGCACTTTGGGAACCATTGATTGAACCAGTAGAAAATAAGCGCGGGGACAAATTAACATTCGAACCGTGGGAATTGAGGCTAGATCTCTCAATGAACGAACCAGATGATCCTCTGAATTTTACCAGTCCAACTTCTGAGAAGGGAGATGAGGTAAGTCAGTGGCTAATCCAGTGACGGAGGACATTTTCAAATTTGATAAACATTTTAACTGGAAATAAACTAAAAAAGAATTGGTCTTATGGTTGAGAAATAAAAGCAGAGCTACTTTCTACTAGCGGATGTTAATAATTTTCTACTTTGATATCTCGAAAAATATATTTTATCATAATTTTTGTTGGTAGGATGGTCTTGCCACAGAATATGCCTTGACAATTTCTGAAATCATGAGTCGCCTGAGACACTGAAGCAAGTAGCTTTATAAGTGAGCTACTGCGAGAGACTTCCGCACAAAATAAAAATAAGCACTTAAAGGCAAAAAACGATATAGCTTGTTTAACTTTTTCATCAGTTTTCATTCTGGCTTTTGAGCCCTTTTTTAATTATTAGGTATTTATTAATTATGATTTAGAATTATATTGGCTGGACATTTTATATTGTAATTTATAAATAGTATATCCAATGTTATACATCAATAAACAAGCTAAAAGTAACTACATTTAAGTTGTTCGTTTGATGTTGAAATAAAAACTGTAACTATTAACCATAACTTTAAATTGATAGGTGGAGTTACCAAGTAGTCAGCCGCCTGTCATGAGTATAGACGTCGCTTCAGAAAAATCATTGCAGCTCACGGTAACTAAGACGTGTTTAGAGGTACTCACTAATTTAGGGAAAGCATGCGCCTCCGCCATGAAGCCAGAAAAAGTAACTTCAAGTGCTGTATTAGCTCCATACAGGTTAGCATTAAAGAAACAATAGGATAAATATATAAGCAAAATTCACACCATTTTCTGATCTAACCAGGGCGGAATGGAAGTGAAGGTACAAATTACTAATTTTCAATGCAATCCCTCCTATGAGGTTCAGGAAAAAGTTGTACCAGGTGGAAACTTTATTTGAAAAATAACAGGGATTAGGCTATTGGTTGTAAATTAGCAGAAATCGGCTGCTACATTATCGCTCACCCTTATTTTGGTCTTCGGTTTACCCCATTAATATCGCAGTTTAGAAACCGGTTTTTTTTTTATGGCAGTGGCACACACACTAAAGGGGAGATCCTATGGCGCTCGACGAGCGATGTGTGTGTGCGAAGATGTTGATTGACACGGTCCTTGAATATTTGTAGGTTGTAATTAGTGGGAAACAGATGTCCTGGTAGTGAGTTCCACAGTGATGCAGTGCGCCAGACAAAGGAGTTCTGGTAAAGCGATGTTCTAGGTGTTTCTAGTTGTACGACGAACTGGTGCGCTCCTGCCGTCTGTCGGGACTGTCTGACAGGAGTTGCCAGGGGCGGGATTATGCGGGCCAAATCCTGGGAACATCTGCCGTGAAAGTATCTGTAAAACAGAGACATCTCGGCCTCATGTCTGCGATGTTCCAGACTATCCAGATTCCGGGTCAATTCCGGATCGCCGACGAGACGCACAGCCCTCTTCTGAATGGAATCCAGCAGCTTTAGGGTATGCTTTGGTGCGGCAATGATATGTGAGCAATATTCTAAGCACGGTCTTATTTGCGCTTTGTACAGCAAGAGCAACTGCTGCGGTGTATAGAGTTTTTTGTTGCGAAATAGCGCACCAAGCTTCTGGGAGGCTGATTTTGCGATGTTAGCAACATGGTCATGTCATGACATATTGCTGTTGGTATTTGGTGCATTGAACTGGACCAAATTTCGGTCGCCCCAAGTTTGAACTTTCTCCAGGTCTTGATTAATAGCTGTAATCTGCTCCTGTCTGCGGTGATGAGTCTCAGTCGCTGGTAAGGGTTTTTCTGATCTAAATTGGGAGACAATGGTACTGTCATCTGCAAAACTGTAAACAGGATTATTCGTTTCGATCAGCAGGTCATTGATATAGATGAGGAACAGAGTTGGTGAAAGTATTGCGCCCGGAGGCACGCCCGCGTTGATGGTGAATGTGTCCGAGATGTGTCCATCGACTGCAACGTGTAGGGATCGGTTCTTAAGGAAACTGGCCAGCCAGCTGCAGAGAGAGGCGGGCAGTCCCAAGGACGGCAGTTTGTTGAGCAGCAGTAATAATACTCTATGCTAATAGTAGTGTTTTACACTTTGTACCTTGAAAATTAAGAAATTAATACGTCCTCATTTCCCAAAGAATTGTTAATTTGTTGCTTATTCGGATTATGCAAGCTTTTATTTCCTATTAATTTACTCGGAAATAATAACTAAGACATACAGTTACATATATATCTAGAAGTTTTTATTCTTTTATAGCACCTACTTCAAAGCCAGGTAGAGATTACCAAGTCTTGGGTACAGGTTTTTTTTTATTTTGCATTATACTTAGAGAGGTAATTACAGTGGCTATAAAAAAATATTAAATACAAAACGTACAAGGTTTTTCAAGTATTTTCGTCTCAGAATACAGGGAAAACAAATTAGCATCGTAAACGTCAAATTTTGACACGTTTTACTTTTCATATATATATATATATATATCTATCTGTCTCATGATTATTTTGCTTCCTTGCATACATTTTTAAAAAGGAGCAACCACATTAACACTATTTGTTTTGAACATTTGGGAGAAGTGAAATGAATTTAGTACTGATTCAGAAAAAAATATTGGCAAAATATGAGAATTATTATCTATGCTCTCTCCTTTAGAGGAATGGTTCACGTCAAAAAAGAATAATACCTAACAATTTCTGAAAAAATATATAGCGAAAAAATACAATAATAATTCTTTCTACCAAAATCACATCGGAATTCCAAATCACGTTCGTTTCATTTTCAGGATTTTATTCCTTCGGAACCTTACAGAAATGACTCTATACCATCGAAAATATAGATTATATTGTGAATGTAAGGTACTATAAAATGGCTGTTCTTTAAAAGGTTTTGTATTATTTGGTTAGTGTTTTTAATTGTAAGCAAGAAATGCCATGGGAATGTATGTTGTATAAAAACGAATATTTGAATCTTAAAAAAAGCTACATATGTTTTTTCTTATTTTACTTTTATTGTATTTTCATGATTTACTGAGTTCGCATTTGTTTTTTGGAACATTGTTAATATGTAATATTTTTTACAGAGTTCTTAATGAAATCGGAGAAGATATAACTCTTCTCTTGGATGAAAGTTCTTTCAAAATTGCTGAAGGAGGATCATTGGAAGACATTAATAGATCTGCTGCGGTTCCCTTAGTTCTCAAATCGGCTCGTCCAGCAGCTATTCAATTAGGTAATTATTTATCCTTCAGTATCTCTTATATTTAGTCAACTTCTGCTTGATAAGGGCATTTCGAATCATGCAAAATTTATTTACAGAATATAGGTAATGCGATATACATTATTCGATAAAGTTACACACCCTGTAATTTTGGAACCCAATATTCACGTCGACAATTCAAAATTTTCCATTGGAATACGACTTTTTTGTGGACAGAAAAGTAAAGATCTCTTACTAATTATTTTCATATTCTTATAACTTTTATGATCTATTGAGATTGATTTTAATATACCATTCCTATTTGAAAAACGGATATTAACTTGGATTTGAGTCTTAAGTACAGTGCTGCTTTTATATAAAAACGGAGGAGGTAGATATGCACAGTAGTTTGGCTTAGTCACGGTATAAATAAATATACGGTAGGTTCACTGGAGACAAATTTCTAGTTTTGCCGACAGTTTTTGGCGTCGGAGTAAATCCGGATCAATCTGGTTCGTGGCCGGCGGTGGCTCGGCTACGAGGGACAGTATACTGTCAGTGTGCAAACGCCCTGAGATTGTGTACTGTCGGGTCGCGTTGAAATAATAACCGAGAAAATAATTTTGCAGCAGCGAATACTATTTGAATCTCTCCCGACAGACTGCTCGCTGATTTATACCGTGCTGCAGGTGTGCCGCGGGCGGCGGCTTTTGCGTTTGATGCAAAATCATCAAAACAATTTTGCTGAGTGACTCTACTCGATATTATTTGTACTCTGGCTCAGTGAAACGTTTTTTGTTTCAATTATTTTTGTAATTTTTGTGTTTTCACATTATTAAACTTCCTCAAATAAATTAAAATTTCTAATTTTGACTTATCTTAGACAATCTGAGTGGGTTTTCTGCCTAAACTGTTCTCTTTTAAAAAGATCAGAAGTTCTCATATATGTAAACACATGTTTGTGTTGCTATCCGACGCGCAGTTTGTTTCCATAAGAATTAAGATATTTAGTTGCGGATTTTGGCATTGTGTAACCCACTTGTGTGGCTGAAAGTAGCAATGTATTATTCAGGGTATAATAAACCTTATTGTTTACTCAAGATTTCGTTGTCCTAGAACTTTTATATAACGAGATGTTTTTGTTTTTTTTTTCCGCCACAAAATTCTAGGGATTTTGTGTATTTTTGTACGTGTTGGATATATCGGATATTTCAAAAAAAAATGTACGCTTTTGTATATATGATTATTTGCCCCCAGTATAATATCAGGTTTAACGATAATTGTGCTTAGCATAATTTTTTAATAAAATCGGCTTTTATATTATGCCGAAATGATTTTTTCATTATTTGAAATGTACTTAATTTTTAACGTCACGTGATTTTGTTTTTTACCTGTGTATTTTATTAAAGCGAAGAAGCGATTTGAAATTATATCGATTCGTGGTTCGAATGCCGTCATTCTATCGAATTGAAGATTAATTATCTTTATGCATTATTTTTCATTTCATTTCATACCAAAAAAGGGGTAATTGCAAGGAATACAGGGTTTTCGCTTATATTTAGACTCCTACGCAGAGTTATAGGATTTTTCCTGAACCCCTACATATTTTTATTAGAACAATAAATAAGCGCCGCAAAGCTGTCAAAAAATATCAATCACCCTGTATATAGTTCATGTTTGAAACTGAACCATAAGATCAATGTATTAAATCGACACTATCGAGTGTGAAATAATGGTTATCGATTTATATTTTAACTTTTTTTGGGTAAGACCACTTTGGGCGCTTTGGATAATCAGCCATTACTTAACGAATTATATATCCCGCCCTGATTTCGTTTGCACTTTATTTTCCAAACAATGAGACATTTTAGGGGAAATTGTTCTAGAACCTTTTTTATAGAGAATTTTATCAGGAACAGCTTTGTATATAAGTACTTTTACCTATCATGCACTGTTTCGTAGATATTCCGAAGAAAATTAAAATTGGGGTGGAAAAAATGTTGTAAGGGATGAAGCACATACTTTAGGGGGTGGGAACTTTTTGGTTTACTAATATTTATCTATCCTTAATATTTCTACCAATTTTTAAAGCTTTCAGAATTTTGTCCGATATATTACAATTTTAACTGTAATATTACTGAACTAAAAGTATAATAAATTGGGTTAAAATTATACAGCGATGCAGTTTACAAAATTAATCTAGTACATTTTAGAGTCAATAGTCTAATTTGAAGTAAAATTATTTTATTTATTCTGACCTTACGTGTCACAAACACATCAAAATTAGCTGCCTATTAAATTACAACAAAGCATACAAACACATTTCCATAGCAACGCTTGATGAATATTAGATAAATACCTGTTGTCTTGATTATCTTGCAAGTTTGACGTTTGCTTACATTTTAATACGAAATGTATTATGACATGATTTTGGATACGTAATATTATAATAATTTTATGTTTATGTTTTGATTTCAGAGAGGTATTATGAAAAATATCGTTTATTACATGTTCAGAAACAGCTTTTCCTGTGCTTGCACGACTTCCTGTCGTGCACCGGAAAAGCCTAGTTTCCGGACTGGTAATGAAATATACTATTTCTGTAGGGTTATTGGCTGAGATTACTTCATATAATTGAAATTTTCTGCATGTAGGATCATATTTGAGATTGTTTATCTGAAGCCAAGAGAGCATATGAGATGTAGTAGAGTATGTAGTTGGTATATCTTCTACATGGGAATGATAAAGGTCATTATCTAATACCACAATTGATTTTGGTGGAATGTTAGCTCGACGCTTCTGTATAAGCCATTTTTCCAAGTTATCCTTATTCATCTGTCCATGATAGCCTCCAGTTATTAGTCCTGAGCGACAAACTAAAGCGGCACCTGAAATAAAAAAAAAATTAGCCGGCTGCAAGACTAGATTTCGTTAATAACACGAGTAACATTTTCGCTTTACCAACATTTGTTCGCTGTCATATGATTATCTACCTAGGCCTCGTCTAGATACACAATATTGCTTCGTTTTTGTCTGTATTGCCTTATAGTTGAAAGATACTTTACACGCCAGTGAAAAATAATTGGTCTTTCAATTAGCAATTTTCGTTTATTTTGATACTTGCATCAGATAAACCGCCTTGATCGTTATACCCGTACAGAAACTCTATTTTGTCCTTTATAGCGGCAAGTACCGTTTTGCAAGTCGGGACTTTTTTAATTTAAGTAAAAATCTTCTTTGTATTTGTCGTTGAATTACTTGAAAATCTCCATCATCTATTGCATATATGATAATAGTGATCTTTTTGGTCCGTAGATATAATAGATGTGTAAGGATTTGAGCGGTCACTATGTTTCTTTTCCAGTTCTTCTAGTACGACATTTAGAAACACCGGTGTAAAATGCAGCCCGTTCAATGTTCAATGGAAAGATCTGCACATTCATTTTCTGCTTCTCGATCACAAACATCAATAATGGGAGCAATTACCTCACGTGCGGGCGGCGCTTCTAATTGCTTCCCCCTGTTTGTTTGTCATCGTCACTTATACATAAATTAAAAGAAATTTGCGAATATGATCCACTTTTCTGGAATAGGTAAACACGCTCAATGGCAGAGGACCAGTGCGAAGTTTATTAATTCATCGTCAGGTTTCGTTTATCGTTTAACTAGCGCACGATGAGCGGCAAATTCTTACAGCGTATAGATTTGATTTTGCAGATTATAATATACTCTTCCGCATAACAGTGAACCGGTTACTAAGGACCGCGCTGTTTCTTTGCTGTTCCGTACTATACCGTTCACTTTCAAACACATTAATGTTATAGAATAGCTTTTATCATTTTCCCAAATGGTTTTAAAGGTCGAGAATGACTTTCATCATTTTCTCAAATGGTTTTAAAGGTCGACATATCTGGCAAATTTCGCGTGTGCAGCAGAAGCCATTATGTCACTAAAGAAAGAAAAAAAGGTCGACGTATCAAACCTGATATATTCGGGATCAGTATACATATATATGGCAATCCACTTAAAACAATAAAAGTTGATATTTTTGACAGCTTTGCTGCGACCATTTATTTGTTCTGTTAACGTGTGGAAATTTCATTTCTTTAAACGGAATGCCATGTATATTACCCATTTTTTTTTATTTGGCGCAAATTTCTGTACATATTTGACGTAGTCTCTATATCAGTGTGCAATAATTTTCGAAGTTTTGACGTTGGAAGACACCTTTTTATAAGACCATAGGAAAAAAAATTAAGCGAAATTCTGAATCATGCCAGCAGCGCCGATATCTCTGGTCTGTAATTACCTCCACTGGTACTAAAAAATCGTCGTTTAAGCCGGATAAATGATTTCAAAGATATGCCATTTCTAGGCTTTTTTTTCTACTTACTCCTTGCAACTACCCCATTGTAAACTTGTATATATTAAATAGATAAATAATCGGTTTTTATTAAAATAATTGCTATGTTGTTTTTTAGAATCATGGTATTCTATAGTCTGTACACCAAGCATTGAGTGTTGCGTCATACCTAAATACCTAATCTTTCTCTCTCAAAGTCACCGTCAATTAATAACGACGGAAATTTGACGGTACGGATGTCAAATCAAATATACCTTTTTATTTTTCAATTCTGGTTTATTATCAAATTTGAAAATGCCTTGGCGGTATAGAGCGAAAATGATCATGTTCTCATTTAAGACTAATACATTATTTTAATCACGCAAAAGCTCCTGGAAAACCGCTTTTATCTGTGAGTGCAGTATATAATGTAAATTTATATATTTCAAAACCAAGTTTTATAGCCAAAAGGAACTTACTGTCGTAGAGATAGAGGCAATGTTTAGAATATAATCAATTATGAATATCTACTGATATAACAGTTTCTTTGTAAATTAGACGAACTTTGCACAATGATCATCGAGTCTTAAGGCTTCCTGTCACTGTCAATAGAATCTCATTGATATGGTATAATCAGAATGTGTTACCTATGATGTTAATATCATTTCAGTACATCCTGTCACAAGCGATGCTGTTTTAATTGTATGGAATTAAACAAATGGCAAGACTTTGCCCAGCTTTAGACCTTGCTTTTTGACATAATATTTTGTTTACTATTATTACAGAAACATAGCGAGGTCTGTGTTAGTTTATCATATTTCTTCTATTTTAGTGATGATCAGAAAACCATGTTTAATCTTCGATTATAAACATTTGGGAGTTTTCCGGAAATAAATTAGCATCTGTTGACTCCTATACTTGAAATTCATTTTATGGTACCAATCTACGTTATTTTGAAGGTACTTTGGGAGAGTTTGTAAACTTTTACAGGGTTATAGCTGAGTTACTATGTTAAAAATGCCGCAATTATTAAAATAAGTTTGAAGTAAGGCGCTAAAGGTGATATTTCAAGCTTCATAATAAGTACAACCTGTAAAAAAATTCAATAAACTTCTTTGAGCCAAGCCTATACCGGGTGTTTCTCAAAAAGTGGCTTTGTTTTTAGAGATAAGCAAGTAAAATTTGGTGTGTAGGTATAATATATAAATATGTATTTTTTGGCGTATTCAATTGTTTTCTGTCACTTGAGGTTTGACCTGAAGTGACCCTTACTTTCTTATATTAAATGGAACACCCGGTATATTTTTACATATTTCAATAGAAAATCACAATGCGAGTAAAATGACACCCCCTTTGTCACTTTTTGGCAGACACCCCATTTGTCACTTTTTAGCATTTATCGCCCTAAATTTTTCAATTTTTAATTTTCAATCGAGCCATGAATGAGTTAAAACGGTTAATTTTGAATCAAGGAGGCTTTGAAATGTATTAGAAAAATGTTACGACATTTTTGCACAGTCATATAAAACAGAACAAAGCTGGCTCATTATATCTAGAAGGGGCATCTTGTTACGAACAATTTGATACCACACAATCGATATTTTAAATAAATATTGAGCATCATAATCTGTCTAAAAGCTTTAAGAGTTTATTGTGACGGCCATCAACCGGCATCGTTGATAGTGAAAAAATAAGGAGGCATTGGAAAGTACTGAAAAAAATGTTACTACATTTTTGCACAGTCATATTAAATTTGTCAGTTTTGGCAGAAATTCTTAAGAATCAATATTTTTATAAGCAATTCGTTATTACAAATTGGCAAATGGAAAATTACAGTCTAAATTAGAAAATTCACATGGTATTAATTTATGGTGAAGCTAGAAAAAATTACGTTGTTGCAGCGCCGCTTTTTGCGGAAAGTAATTCCAAAAGACGACATCCCACTCGTCATTATTTTCCAAAAGTTGGGCAAAAACTTCGAAATGAGGCCGAAGATGGTAATTTGTAATAAGGAACTGATTTTAAAAAAAATCGTTTCTTAAAAATTTCTGCCAAAACTCACAAATTTAATATGGCTGCGCAAAAATGTCATAACTATAATAGCCAAAATAAGAGCCTTATTTTGGCTATTATCATTTTATTATTCATTCAAGTAAGCACTTTCTCTTTTTTCAAAACAATAACTTTTTAGGTCATCGTTAATGCTCTAAAATTACTTTATATAACATTGATCACATCTTTTGACCGCATCTAGCTTAGTGGCAGCCAGTTTTCCAGACTTACTTTATAAAGTTAGGTACTTCATTTGTATCCTGAATATATATCTGTATTAATTTAGCATTTAAGTTTCAAGATTTAAATTTACCGCTAATTTTGTGGATCACTTCCTGCGTCTTCAGAGTCTACTTGTCAAGCCGTCAACTTCAACGACGCATTTTATCGTTCCACGAAAAGCGTGGTTTAGGCATCGGCCTTTAATTATGTATATCTATAAATATCTATAATATAAAATGTGACTTTTAACTTTTTAATTGTGATTTGACCGTTGTTTGTTGTCTCTTCGTTGATATGGTCGTCAGGTCCTATGACAAGTAAGTGAAAGAACCTCTACCATTTTCCTTTGTTTCTAAAAATTCACACAAAAAATCGCAAAAATCACCATTCTCAACTTACACACTTATTTTAATGTCTTTCAAATTTTTAACACTCTCAGAATCCTGATACAACAATGTCAATTTTATCATTTTCTTTCATAAAGATCTTACAACAGCCACTTACTTTCCGTTAATGGGTGGTTCTTTTACTTACTTTTAAGGTAACACTGATGATGGCCTAGGCCGAAAGCGCTCTGTTATGTTATAGGAAGTTCTTTTTGGATCAAAATTTTGCATGGAATACAGAGTGTTTCATTTAGTATGATTCATACATGCACACAGCCACTACTCTTCACTTAATCGTCAGAATAGTCGTATATGGCAATTGGCAATTCTATATGGTATTTATTATTAGTACATTGCACGAATATTTTATATTTTTGTTAAAAATATTTGTTTTATGAAAAAATTTAAAGTATTTTTCTGGTCCAGCTAACAATAGCGCTATAAAAAAAGAATTAAAAAAAAAAAACAAGAAAGTAGGCACTCTGTATTAGTTTTCTAATGGTAGAAATGCGGAAAAATGTTTTTTATGTGTTTTTTTTTAACCTGAAACATATTTGTATCGAGTGTACAGGATCCCTCGTTGCGTTTTTCCTTCAAATATTTGAACATTTCATGTCTGGCCTTCCGCTCGCTTCGGGGGCGCAACCAGCAAAATCTAACCCAAAATATGGGTGAAAACATCCTCCTATACACAAACAAACAAAATGAAATTATGCGAAATCACAGATTAGAAAATGTTGACAAACGGACGGCGGAATGTCAATCACGCCATCCCGGCGGCCAGTGAAAGCGAAGAGCGACTGTATACCTACGCGAATACGTCCAATAAAAAATGAGCACCCTCGATTGTTTGCTACCCGTCGAAAAACAGTTCTAGATTGAAATATTAATATTATGAAAGAAAATTAGTATTCCCCATGTTTTTTCGTAATTCAACTTGAAATAAATTCCTCTTATTGTATCAAATAATTCTGTTAAGTAATTTTGATAGCATTATTGTTAAATATCACCTATTTTTATATATAAACAACTATATTTGAATGGTTAATTAATTTTCTATAACGTTTTGCAACTAATAATTTTGACAAAGAAACATCGGATTCTATTAAATCACGACACTTTAAACATGTAATAGCAACCAAGAAATAGCTAAAATACGTACTTACTTTTCTAAAATAATCTTCGCAGAGTACGAGTATGAGTTTATTTAGTTACGCATGGAATGTAATATTTTGGTTCGAATGAATTGATACTCTATTTTCATGAACATATCGGCCAGTTTTTTCTAGACGAGTGCTGGCCACGCGACGTTTGCGGCGGGTGCGGCAAGAGGGAGTATCGCTGATTTCGTGAACAATGTGAAGTAGTGACATAGGGCCCAGTTACATGAAGTTTCTAGCGGAAAATAGGTATAACACTTCCTATTTCTTGTGTTTCTATTTTGATTCAAGTTTTGTATTATAAATGTTTATATGTTAGTATTATAATCTACACGATATACTTTAAAGTGAAATTTTTATAATTTTGACATGCTCTATTTTCTAATAAAAGTAGTTTTTCTGTCACATTATTAAAAATAGGCTGCCGAATTTCCACGTTACAGACATACTCTTAGGTCTCATCGGCAACAGCACCGCAGTAGCGGTAAGTAATAGTACGGCTTGCCTACTTTAAGAGGGGAATGAAGAAGGGGAACGATGTTAGCGTTTTCATATTTAGTGAACAAATCTGTATTTTTTTATATGTCTTTGATAACAAGTTTGCTATAGGATCCTGTACTTTACGACATTTTTTGATGTGTCAACATCTTACGCGGCGGTTTGAGGGTAAATCTCGGCAAATGAGACGGAAATGTGGGAACGGAATGTGTAAACCGATGTGACATTATAACCCGTTCGCATTGAGGAGCAAGCTAATCCAGGACGGCCGCGATTGCAACGACTCAAATGGCGCTTCTAAAAAGCTAGCCGCTAGGGCGGTATTAGATTTTCATTATATTATATTCGCAGTGTATTTGGAGCCATAGCACAGCTTATTTTTAATAGACGGTTGAATTTGAAATGAATTTTCGCCTCAAAATCCACCACAAATTCGTCCGAAGCCACGGCTATCGTCCTAAAATAGTCCGGGAATTTCTGATTTTTATATAGTTTTGCCATTTAAAATCGTTTTTAAACGGATTTTATACGTAAAAAAAGCATACTTTAAATTAAACGAACTGTCAAAAGTATTATTGAGATGCCCAGACGTTTAAAACAATATTGAGTCATGACCCTCTTCTAAAATTTGCAAAATTTGGTTATTGACTTTCCCAAATCATGCCGCCCCAAGATGACTAGCTAGAATTTGTGCAGTTAATTAATCCACTCTGATTGAAGCTGCCAGTAAGTATTATTAAAGAATCCTAACTAATATTAAAAATGCGAATAACTAATATTATAAATGCGAATGTGTTTGTTTGTTTCTTACGCTTTCACGCATAAACTACTCAACCGATCATCATGAAATTTTGTACAGATATTTTCAAGAGTATAGTAAAGGACATAGGGCACTTTTAGGTTTTACCCCTTCGCTCGCGTTGATTATTACGGTTAGTTTTGATGTGTAAACATCTTACACGGCGGTATGAGGGTAAGTAAATCTCAGCAAATGTGACGGAAATGTGCATGCGGATGGGGACCGAAATGTGTAAACGGCTGTGGCATCATAACCATGCGCAGTGAATTAATGAGGGCTGCTCAAATATCTGTGCATGTCTATATAGGATATGTTTACACAGCAGTGTCTCGCTCGAGTACTAGCAGACTACATACAGATAACATAATTAAAATGTAATCTTAGCCTATAATTATCTAATTTGTAATTCTCCATGGGCCTTCTTTTAAATACCACCCTCTTAATCCGAGGCGTCCTTTCTATAATGTCAAACTTCCTGGAAGCATGAAGAGTGTGATTTTGCGTTGTACTATTTGACTAATTGTTTTTCCAATAATTTGAATAGGACCCGGTCTCTCGATTTAATTTGTAATCTCCTAAGTTAAAAGTTGGTCTGGCCAAATACCTAGAATGTCGAAAATCCCAACTAAATATTTTAGTTCTTATTGCAAATATTTAGCCGATATTAGATTTCTGATCGAAAAATTATTCATATGATTTACGTAAAACGTTCTCTTGTATCTATGTATATCATTATATTTTACATGTTTGAAAAATATCGTTCCATGATTAGCTTTTCTTTAGTAACGTACACCGTGTGCACTAATGAAAAATTTGACACACTATATTAAAAGATATTTTTAGGTCAAGAATTGAATAGAAATGAGCAAGAGACAAATTACTTCTTGCAAGTAAAAGTTAATAGAACACATTGTCAACTCAGTCTTCCAGTTATCAAAGCTGATAAGAGGTTCTTCATGTTAAATTATACCAAGGACAATAATAATTGGGGTCTGATATCGGACGTCAAAGTAGATGAAGGCGTTACATTGTTAACCATAAGAAGTATTTTACAAGTGAGTTCACAGTTTTTGAATAATTTATTGTTTTTTACTTTTCGACTTAAAATCAAAAGACTTGTTATTAAATGTTCCTTTTGTTGGAGATCTGTATTAAATCTGACATATATATATATATATATATA
>MU189123.1:0-31078 GCA_016904865.1 Pissodes strobi | reverse complement strand
CAGTGGATATTACTAGACAAGTTTCATAATCCAAAAATCCACTTGTCAAGTCTACGAAACATTCGAGCTTTATATTTATTAATCCCTTATAAGGTGTGTACTACAGTGATAATTTCTAGATTCCTGATTTTAATCTGCTTATTTCTTTTTTAGGTATATAACCACTTTTCAGTTTCTTTAGATGTATACTACATGACAGCACGAGGTAACGAACTAGAGCTAGTAGGATCCGTAGGACCCAATGGTATCTTAAATCTCCCCTTAAAAGCTGTGTATACACCGACGAGCGAATTGTTCTTCGGTCTATCCGGATATTCGGTTACGACCACCCCGTATATTTGGAAAGATTTACAAAGGGATATGAGTATAGTCAAAATCTTGCAATGCCCTGTGGTTCAGGAATCTGTGGATTCTGGGAAAAGCCCTTTCCTGATGAAGGCTATTGGAGAGATGGAACAGGTAAGTTTATCTGTGTATTAATTAAAGATTAATTAATTATTTTAGACATCTAGATCATGTCAAGATGCATAAAAAAAATTTGCTTTGGGTTGAGCTCATTTTTTAAGCATGTATCAATTAAACATGAAGCGTCTGTTTTAACTTAAAGACATATTATTGCTCAAAAACAAAATATTTGCGACAATTCAGTAAGCTATAAAATGATTTCCCATCTTGAATTAACTTGAATTCATGGTGATAATTCTTAATCTAAATTATAAATTTATGAATAAAGTTCATCAAATGAAATTGAACTTCCAAATACTCTGGAATTTTGTGTTACTAAATGCATACCAGTGATTAGTCACTAAAACCCTTATAGTCATGTAAACAGGAGAGTCACACATATTGAATCATATGTTATTTTACGTTACAGTAGTATAGTGTCCTGTTATTTTAAATCATTCAGTGAGTTTCCACTTTAGAAGAACTGATATCCAAACATGTTCTGGCAGATCCATTAGGGTGCAATTTGAAAGAAACAAGTTATTTTTTTATAGATACAAATTTAATTTTATTTTGTTTTATACGTTGAAACGGTCAAAAAAGTTACAACACAAATTTAAGCTCTTTATTTTCTGGAACCAACCAAACTAAAAACTAAAAATTTATATGGGCCTAAACCTAATAGACTCAATATAAAACAACCTTTATTAACTAAAATGATGAATATTAATAATACATTCTATCAATATTAAAAAGCATATACATTCGATTATATATTTTAAAAGGCAATAATAATAATAGTATTTTATGTATAACATTCGCCAATATTTGTTTTTATTTTGTTATTGAATCATTTCCATAATTCTTAGTAACATAGATTATAGTAAAAATATTTTGTAAATCACTATATAGTTAATTGTTGCTTGAAAATGAAAATTGAAAATAAATGGGCATCATCACAAAGTACCAAGTGACCGAGAGTTTCCCGTTAACATTAACAGAAACTAGTCCACTTTCAACCGATTTCAAAATGGAAATTGCGAGATTGATTGGCCTTTGAACCCAGGGGGACATGTAGCACAGCATTCGTTACTGACACGGTACTCAGGCCGTGATAATGTTTGCTAGTAACAATATAGGTGCAAATATAATTATGCTCTGGTGATAAATTATTTTCTTTTACGAAACTTGAATTTATAATAGATAAGACCGGTCCGGTACAGGTCGTAAAATGTAACTGACACTAATGCCTTAATAAACAACAGTGTTTTGTCAGATTGCAAACTCGACAGATTGCAATACCTTTTAGTGCTCTGAACGTGTTATTTCTATATTTAATACTTTCACATCAAAAAGTGGTTCCGCCACTGCAATAATAATATAGAACATATCTATAATTTTATTGTGTTAATATGAAAACTTTCAAATATCTTTTAGTGCTCTGAACGTGTTATTTCTATATTTAACACTTTCATATCAAAAAGTGATTCCGCCACTGCAGTAATAATATGGACCATATCTATAATTGTGTTAATATGAAAAATGTCATTCTTGTCATGGGAAATTAAGCTCATTTCTTTAACTGCATAAATGCGAACTTATGTGTTTTTGTATATGTTCAGTTATATATGCAAGAAAATATTCCTATTTAAACAGAATTTATTTTAATTTAATTTTGTTTAGGTTTATTACGAGAATACAACTCGACACACTATGGCTAGCACCTGCTATAACATCCACTTAAGACCAGCCGCCATATTCAAGAACTTCTTGCCTTTGACGATTATCGTCTGCGTAGATGAATTAGAAGAGGAAATCGAGGTAACATATTAATTTCTGACAATAAGTTTTTTTACTATGGGAATATATTTTAATCTCAATCATCGGTTCATGTTACTATATTATTTTAGGTCAAGGCTGGAGAGACGTTACAGTTACCTAATGTTCATCCTGGAAAAAGTGTTATTGTAATTAGGGTAAGTACCAAATTGCAAGATACTTAAAAAATCGAAAAGTTCTTTTAAACACTAAAAATGTCAATCAGGTAGATAAGCTACTTTGCGATTTCTAGGATGTCGCTCTGTTATCTACCAATTAAATAACTATTCTTATTTTGAGATTTATCTATATTATCGCTTTGTTCTTACAGTTGCCCGAATACCTCGAGAAAGAATGGTCTTGTCGTACAGAGACAGAAGTGGCGCCAGAAGAATTTCAAGTTTGGACCTTCCATAGTTACGATAGTCCCACAAAGATGTCGCTGGATCTAGGGGTACATACTATTGACAAAGAGGGATCGTTCATTTATTCGTTATACTGCCCGTTCTGGATGTTAAATAAAACCGGACTAATGATCGGATATAGGGTGAGTAAGGCATACTCTTCAGTGGTCCCATCAGGGTTCTTAGCGACATTAAAAGTGAAGAAATGTTAAGCAATCACAATAATATTAACCGCCAGTGAAGAAAATATTGCGGAAAATAAAAAAAATTATATGAACGATAGTTTTATATTTACTATTTAAGTTCCGGCGAATATTCTAAATTATTAAATAGGTTAAAACAAACTGCAATAAATGTGATAAAGGATGATTTACTAAAATGCATCATATCTTATATGACGGTAACCATTTAAGAATTATACTTTGTCATGTGTTATCTCGCAATAGATTTTTAAAATATTTTCAGTCGAGTATCAGTCGATTTATCATCTACAAGAAGTTTTATACTACGTTTTAATTTAAATAACTTGACATTGAATTGTAATAAATGATAGGATAAGTTATATTTTTACAATGAATTAATATCTGGAATTAAACGAAAATTTGATTTCATAAGTAATTTGGATCTATTACACCAATGCTATATTATCATTGTAGGAAAATTAAGTTTGAAAATGCTTTAACCAGACTCAGAGATCCTGACTGGTGTGCCTTTTACGTAATTTGCGCATACGTGTGTTGACTAATAATTTTTTAGCCGAATATCGAATAATTCAGCCAAACTGTAACGGAATTTTAGCCAACTGAATAGTTTTGAGCAATTTGATCACACGTTATCGACATGATCTACATGCCTTTTTGGGTTATCGAGGGGACATTGGTCGCAAGAATATGTTATGGTGACAAATTAAATGCTCTGTACAAATATCACTTTTTCCGTTAATTTATACAAATGCGTTATTAAAAAATAGGTATTCAGGCAAACTAGAAGACGCTCGATATAATATAATGAAAGCTCTAGATAGGGGTTTTAATATAATAATTAAATTATTAATTGGTTTAAATATTCCACTATTTTTCAAAAGACATTTTTTAAAATTGATATCATCGTAGTTAATTTATTTTAAAATTTTTGTTACATATTTACACCTCACAAGGGTTGACGATATAGGGTACTGCAACAGTAAAGATCCGTGTGCTAAACGGTAATTATCCTTTGATGCTCTTGAAATTATGATGTAATATTTTCAATTCTTTTATTGTTGAATGATGAATATTCTCTTATTTGAACTAGATCGTTTTTTATGGCAATGACACACATACTAAAGAGAGATCCTATGGCACTCGACGAGCGGTGTGTGTGTGTGTGTGGAGATGTTGATTGACACGGTTCTTGAATAGCTGTAGGTTGTAATTTGATGGAAATTACAACCTACAGCGGGCGAGAGTTCCACAGCGAGGCAGTGCGGCAGACAAAGGAGTACTTGTAAAGCGACGTTCTAGGTATATCCAACGCAATCGCTCGAGACTCTTCGTAGTTCTCAATTGTTCTACTCCATATATGAGACATCGGCCAATATATCTCCTGTCGACCTCTCTTTGCGAAAGCCGTATTGGTTATCGCTAATTGATAAGTTGGTCTCGAGGTACTTGAGTAGTTGCTGATTGGCTGCACGTTCTATAACTTTGGAGATTACTGAAAGCAAGGCAATTGGGATAATTTGAGGGCGTGGTTTTCTTGCCTTTTTTGGTACAGGTTGCACTCGAACGACTTACTAAGAAGATGGGTATTTCCATTTTCGGTGCAGAACTTGCACAATATTCTTTCATATGAGAATGGTGGAAAATATGATATTTCTTATTTGTTGTTCGCTTCAAATTTTGCATGCGGACCTAGAATCAATTTTAATAAGCTTTTCAAATATCTTTTTTCGATATGTTATCATCTAACCCCACTTTTCACCGTTGCACCGTTTTTTTCACTTTCCCTCTTCACAGTGATAACCTGACAGATACGAAACGTATTTTTAGGTTGTCGGAGATGCAGACTCGATCACAAAAAAATTCGATATGCTAAACGATTTGTTTTCCATATGCTGCAAACATTTTGGCGAGCACTGTGTGTGCAGTCCAGTGTACCATATTTTGATACAATAGATTTTAGAGAAGATCTTATAAACGTCCAGCAATAGACATATCTAGTACACAAGTATTTCTCTTCTCACCATATTGTCTATACTAGGCAAAATACAGAACATTGCATGGTGATCCTGCCAGTTATCTGGTGTTAAGGTGCCAGTTACTTGTGTTATAAAGTGCTAAAATGGAGACGTCCCAATCAAATGAAGTGAAAGTGTTGGGAATTGTTTATTTTTACCTTTCCACCATCATAATAATTTGATGTTGCTTGCGTATTCTGCATAAGACAATGGAGAAGAAAATGCATCGAAGCAGCTAAATAACGCCGACTGATTGGCAAAATAAGCACGTGTGTTACACTAACCCTGCCCGACAATGTTGTTTACGTTTTTTCACTTCACGCATTATTTGTATTCATGCAATGCCCTCCGCTCGCTGCGCGGCGCAACCAACAAAAACTAACCCAAGACATAAAAAAAACATGAAAAAAAAAATAAACAAAGAAAGTATCGCAAGGGCCGGGCGTCGAACCCGTTACTTTGCGTTCTAAACACGCGAGTCTAACCATTTGAGCCAGGCGTTCACATTCCAGCTTTTCTCGAAAGGTCTTATACACGTAGTGCGTGAAGTGAAAAAACGTAAACAACGTTGACGGGCGGGGAGTTAGCCAATCAGGCGGCGTTATTTAGCTCAGGTTCTGTAATGCGGAGGCTACCTAAATACGCAAACGGTTCAACTGCGAATGTCAACTGTTGGTCACACTAATATCGACAGCGTGGCAACGTTACAAATTACACTTTATCAAAAACCAGCTGGTTTCGAAATATTGGTGTTTGAAGTTTCATAGCTTTTAAACTTCTGCTAAAGAATCCAAACAGTTTAAGTTACAGCTACACAGGATTTACCTTACTATTTTGGTTTTGATATTCTCCTATATGTGTTCTGGCCAAACATTGAGCATGATTTTTGTTTTATGTCTAGCTTCTTCTATTTTGTAAAGTTTAATCAAAGTATAGAGAAAGCGTCCAACTTCGATGTCATTATTTCTAAACACTAAATTTAATCAAATGATATATTTTTAATTTACCCCAGTTTATTATTGTATATTTTAGTTTTACACCAAATTCACTGTACTCTATGGTTCGTGAAAGTTGAAATTTTACTCACTTGAATGAATTGTAGATGCTATTATGTTAGTTTTGCAATAATCAATCTTTTTAGAACATCATTCTGTACTACAACATGTCAAAAACAATAGTATATATAGTATTATTCCTAATATGTACTTAGAATTTCGCGCAGAAATCAAAAGAACGCAAGTTGATGCCGATTTTCGACATAACCGGAAGTACCAAATGCTTGTAAGATACGATAAGTTAAGTAGGCCCCCCTCACATTAGTATGTCAACAATTATTGAAATATATTCTGATGGGTATTTCATTTAAGATAATGTAAGTTGTCATCGATTTTCGGCATCTGAAAGTTTTTTGTACTAAATATTTACCTTTGATACCACTTGTACTACAGTTGTCAAAAGCGAGACATCTAAAAATGAAAATGATTTTTACTAGAACTTTTGGAATAACAAACAGTAAAAAGTTCATGCATTTTAACAAGTTTTGATTTTGGCTTTCATAAATGAATGGATTTTTTATCCGATCGGACGAAAAACTATACCTTTCCGATGTGTTTTCTCATCGCAAAAGTCATGGTTCCAGTATATTGTATTCGTTGCTTGGCAACATGCAATGACTAACATTTTCGTCCTAGGCCGGGTATATAACATTCCCGGCCTAGGCCGGGAATATAAAATTTCTGTCATATTTAAACGCCTTGTTTCTCAGATCTGACGTTTATCAAAAGCAAGATTTAGCTGTGGTTTCCCTAGTTACGTAATAAACTCCAAGCTCGCTCGATTCAAAACTTGATATTATCAATGTATATGTAAACTAGTAGCTCCACTCCCCCAAATATTTTCTACCAGCCGCCGAAAATCCGCAGATTGTTGGCAGCATGTGGAGCGTTTTAGTCTAATCAGTCGTTTGTATATAGGCAGACTGTTCAGAACAGAGTCGGATTTGTGAAAATCCTTAATTTTATTTCTATTTTAATATTTTATTCGGACTTCGGTGGAAATATATACGAAGCAATGAAAAATACAAAGGCAAATAGGAAAAATCTATAGTCGGATTAGTGAATAGATATGTTAATAAAACTAGGTGTAGGAGGCGACAAGACCGGAAAAATCGTCTAGGTGTCAGATTTTTTTTTATAAGTGCATATTATATAACTATAATGGAATGCTTTGTAAATATTAAATATATTTTGGCCCTGTGAAACTGACCCAAAGTTTAATCCACGACTAACCCAAACTAACCAAATCTACTAAAATGGATTATAACGTATCAGAACCGCTTCAAATGACTAAAATAAGTTGAGAATAAGTGAAGCTAACCGAAAGTTAAATCGACGACTAACCCAAACTAACCAAATCTATCAAAATTGATTATAACGGATCGGAACCGGTTCAAATAACTAAAATAAGTTGAAACTAAGTGAAACTAACCCAAAGTTGATTCGACGACAAACTCAAACTAACCAAATCTATTAAAATTGATTATAACTTATCGGAACCGGTTCAAATAACTAAAATAAGTTGAGACTAAGTGAAACTAGCCGAAAGTTGTTTGGACGACTAACCCAAACTAACCCAAAGTTGATCCGACGACTAACCCAAACCTTCTAAATTTATTAAAATTGATTATAAGGTATCGGAACCGGTTCAAATAACTAAAATAAGTTGAGACTAAATGAAACTAGACGAAAGTTGTTTGGATGACTAACCCAAATTAACCAAATCCATTAAAATCGATTATAACGTATCAGAACCGATTCAAATGATTAAATAAGTTGAGACAAAGTGAAACTAATCAAAAGTTGAATCGGCGATTAACCCAAACTAACCAAATCTATTGAAATTGATTATAACGTATCGGAACCGCTTTAAATGACTAAAATAAGTTGAGAATAAGTGAAAGTAAGCGAAAGTTGAATCGACGACTAACCCAAGCTAACCACATCTATTAGAATTGATAATGACGTCGGTATTGTAACCGTTTCAAATGGCTAAAATAAGTTGAGAATAAGTGAAACTAACCGAAAGTTAATTGAACACTAACCCAAACTAACCAAATCTATTGAATCGACGACTAACCCCTATCCAAATCTATTAAAATTGATTATAATGTATCGAAATCGATTCAGATGACCAAAATAAGTTGAAAATAAGTGAAACTAACCGAACGTTGATTGGACGACTAACCCAAACTAACCAAATCTATTAAAATTGATTATAACGTCTCGGAACCGGTTCAAATGATTAAAATAAGTTGAGACTAAGTGAAACAAACCGAAAGTTGAATAGATGACTAACTTAAACTAGCCAAACGTATCGGAACTGGTTCAAATGAATAAAATAAGTTAAGACTAATTGAAACTAACCGAGAGTTGAATCGACGACTAATCCAATGTAATCAAATCTATTA
The DNA here is from genome assembly GCA_016904865.1 of Pissodes strobi. Lineage (NCBI taxonomy): Eukaryota > Metazoa > Arthropoda > Insecta > Coleoptera > Curculionidae > Pissodes > Pissodes strobi. Next base: position 22,728 of record MU189123.1, on the reverse strand, counting down.
AAATTGATTATAACGTATCGGAATAGGTTCAAATGACTAAAATAAGTGGAAACTAAGTGAAGCTAGTCGAAAGATGCTTGTAGTCGCCCCCAAACTAACCGAAACTAACCAAATTTATTATAACGTATCGGAACTGCTTTAAATGACTAAAATAAGTTGAGAATAAGTGAAACTAACCAAAAGATGGATCAACGACTAACCCAAACGAACCAAACATATTAAAATAGATTATAACGTATCGGAACTGGTTCAAATGTCTAAAATAAATTGAAACTAAGTGAGGCTAGTCGAAAGTTGATTGTAGTCGTCCCCAAACTAACCCAAACTAACCAAATTTATTGAAATTGATTATAACGTATCGGAACCGGTTCAAATGACTAACATAAATTGAAACTATGTGAAGCTAATCGGAAGTTGATTGGACGACCAGCCCAAACTAACCAAATCTATTAGGATTTATTATAACGTATCGGGACCGTTTTAAATAACTAAAATAAGTTGAGAATAAGTAAAACTAACCGAAAGATGAATCAACAGCTAACCAAACCTATTAAAATTGATTATAACGTATCCGAACCGGTTCAAATTACTAAAATAAGTTAAAACTACGTGAAGTTTAACGCAAGTTGATTGGATGACTAATCCAAAGTGACCAAATCTATTAAAATTGTTGATAACGTATCGGAACCGGTTCAAATATCTAAAATAAGTTAAGGCTAAGAGAAACTAACCGAAAGTTGATTTGGTGACTGACCCAACTAATAACATCTATTAAAATTGATTATAACGTCTTAGAACCGGTTCAAATGAAATATGTTGAGACTAAGTGAAACTAACCGAAAGTTGTATCGACGATTAACCCGAACTAACCAACCTAATCCGGTTAGTCGTTCAATCAACTTTTGGTTAGTTTCACTTAGTTTCAACCTATTTTAGTCATTAGAACCGGTTTAGATACTTTAAAATCACTTTTAGTAGATTTAGTCACTTTGGTCTAGTCGTCGGTTCAACTTTCGGATAGTTTAATTTTTTCTCAACTTATTTCAAACATTTAAAGCGGTTCCAATATGTATAGTCAATATTAATAGATTTGGTTAGTTTGGGTTAGTCGTCGATCCAACTTTCGGTTAGTTTCACTTATTCTTAAGTTATTTTAGTCATTTAATGCGATTCCGATACATTATAATCAATTTTAATATATTTGGTTAGTTTAGGTTAGTCCTCTATTCAACTTTCGGTTTGTTTCACTTAGTCTTAACTATTTCAATCAGTTGAACCGATTCCGATGCGTTATAATCAATTTTAATAGATTTGGTTAGTTTGGGTTAGTTGTCGATTCAACTTTCGTTTAGTTTCACTTATTCCCAACTTATTTTAGTCATTTAATGCGGTTCCGATACTTTATAAATAATTTTAATAGATTTTTTTAGTTTAAGTTAGTTTTCCAATAAACTTTCGGTTAGTTTCACTTAGTCTTAAATTCTTTTAGTCATCCTATACGTTATAATCAATTTTGATAGATTTGGTTAGTTTGAGTTAGTAGTTCAATCAACTCTCGGTTAGCTACACTTATTCTCAACTTATTTTAGTCATTTCAAGCTTTTCAGAATACATTAAAATCAATTTTAACAGATTTGGTTAGTTTGGGTTATTCGTCAACAACTTTCGGTTAGTTTCATTTAGTCTCAACTTATTTTAATTATTTGAATCTGTACCGATACGTTATAATCAATTTTAATAGATTTGGTTAGTTTGGGTTAGTCCTTCAATCAACTTTCGGTTAGTTTCAGTTAGTATCAACTTATTTTAGTAATTTGAACCCGTTACGATACGTTATAATCAATTAATAGATTTTGTTAGTTTTGGTTAATCGTCGAATCAAGTTTTGGTTAGTTTCACTTAGTCTCAGCTTATTGTAGTCATTTGAACCGGTGCCGGTGCCGGTGCCAATACGGTATAATCAATTTTGATAGATTTGGTTACTTTTGGTTAGTCGTCCAATCAACGATACAAAAATGCCGTAACGCGAGAAGAAAACATAAACCATGTCATAACGTGGCCTTGAAAAATCACTTTCATGAAACCAAAGAAGTGTAGTAAAAATGAGATTCCGAAGTATTATATCATTATATATTTTTAAATAAATTTTAGGTAATTCCACTATTATTGATATCTTTGAAACGGTCAAAGCTACAAAGTTGATTAAATTAGAAAGTTGCCATTATTGATGCCTTTTCAAGATCGATTTGCAGTGTTGTTAAATTCTTGTTAGATTCTGAGATAGCAACAGTGGTATCACCTAAAAATGACAAACGTATAGCAAATTTTTTTTCAATTTCCTTCTATGAAAATATTTTTACAGTGTCACTTGATTTTTCACACGGCCGTCATTCAGTAGGTCTTTCGGTACGAGTCCATACAATCTCCTGAATACATCTCTGACTAGAGAAAGCCACGCGAATCAATCGGACACTTACGCAGCGCATCGGTCATCGCCAGTTGTCACTTGATATAAAAGAATGTGGCTGAATTACATCAAAGGATTTACCGCTGAGTGAACTTAATATTTGGCTCTATTTTTATAAATACGTATTATAATTAATTCCGATCGGATAAAAAATAGTATGTGCAACTCGTAGGAAAAGCACATTCTTGGACTCCTGTGTTGCTGGCCTCGGCTGCGCCTCGTCCAGCAATTACCACAATCGTCCAGGAAAATTTTGCTTTTCCTCCTTGTTACACAATATACTATTGTGTGTCAATTACTACCTTTAATTTGGTGGAAAAAGGTCACATTTTGACACATAATAACAGAAATATCGTCTACAAATTAAAGGATATCATTATAATGCTTTGAATATAGTCTCTTTCTATTCAAGTTATAATGATTATCAGGTTTGTGTCATATTGAGGTGTTTAAGCTACATAGTTGTTGCGTTTGTAAGGTGCTATTTATAAATAAGTATTATATTGTTTGAAACAATTTAATGATTTTAGTTTAACGAATTAGTTCATTTTTAAGTGCATCAGCTTCAGTTTTTAGCAAGTAAGGGAGGTATTTTGTTGAAACTGTAGAAACGTATTCAACTTTATTTAATAATATTAAGGCACTTTGTTTAATTTTACCTTTTTCTGATAATGGTTTGTTTGCTAAAATACTTGAAACGTTCCATTGTATTATGTGGTTGCTATCACATGCATGTTCACAAATATTTCATTTGTGAAACTGTGTAGGTATTTTTAATGTAACTTTGATGTTATTTTATAATATAGAACAGTATATTAACCGGAAAACCAGATATTTGTAAGTTTTAGATGTGTAGGCCAATGCCATTCTAAGCCGATCATTTAAACAAAAATCGATACCTTTTCCATATATATCAACTGATAGAGCTCTCGGTGAGACACTCTGTATGCATAATCTTTATTTGCTATCTCATGGTATATCTGGAAATTTTACAGAAATCCAAAAGAACCGAGAAGAATGAAGCCTTGGGGAGCCCCTCAAAGGTACTTCTGCAAGCAGTAGCCTGTATGCGTTTTGTTATGTTAATTTTTTAGAGAAACTGTGTGATAGATCGTGATTATCGTTTTAACCTTACAACTTTAATTTTGATCTTTTATAAACCTGTATCTTCATCGTTTTGACTGTGTAACTTTAATTTAGATCTTTCATAAAACTGTTTCTTCTAAATAGTGTATTATTTAAATTTGTTTGTCGTGCTCATTCTGCACTCTGTAATTGTTGCATGTAATATATTCACCCTCTCTGGTAAATAATTCTGGCTGATGGCATTTTTGTTTTCGCTTTAGGGAACTTATCCAATCCTTAATTCATTGGGGCAAGCTGTTTCAAGAACAACATAAACGAATGAACCTTGTAACTGTCGGTCCGGTTTATTTTTGATTTCTACTCAATATGGCAATTCTCCGTTTTCACCAAAAAAAATCTAAAGTCGACCGAACACAAGAGATTTTGGCTCCGATTAGTCAGTCTGACAAACCATCGGTTGCTATCGCACACATCCGATTTTATTTAGGCTATAACGTAATGATATTCCACTTCATGTGGTGTTGCAAGAAAATGCTTGACAGGATGGACGATAACGAAGCACTAGCAATTGCTTTTTTATTTTTGAAATGAATAAAAATAAAATATACTGAAAATTAAAGGAAACCAGTTTCATAATTTACGAATTCAGCTGCAGTAAGCTGTAAAAATGTTTCTATTATGGCCGTATATTGGTAAATTCGTTTGATGAATGAAATTATTTATCTGCTCTCTTATATGTTCATAGGTAATATTCCATAAACATAGGTACTTGTCGACGACACGAATTAACACTTCTGTATCATACATGCGTACAAAACACCTTCTGCACTGACTACCTGTAAATAGATCAAACTCACTAAAACAAGGTTTGCAGTACGCCGAATTAAAAACATCGCATGCCATCAGACAATCATCAGATTTTTGTCGGATACGTTAATCGGACGTAATACACTTATTTTCAATCGGATGTGTGTGTCGTTAGCTATAATCATATTGGATCTTCAGATGTCAGAAATCCGATAATCGGATTCAAAAATATGATTATTCAAATCGGCGAAATTTAATTCAATTGAGGTTGGATATTTCGGGCCTTGTTTTTTCTACAGCAGCTTATAGCAAGCACAATAGACTCGTAATAAGCATCTTATTTATGATTATTTTATTTACAGAGTTCGGATGAAAACCTCAATGTTTTGCATCACCCAGCTAACTTCAAAGGCCCTATACTATTTTCATTTAGTCCCAGAAATTTCTTCGGTAAGAAAAAGTCATCTATCAGGATTGAATCTGGAGAGTGGTCAGATAAATTTTCGCTTGATGTAGCTGGATCATCTGGTGTTGTGCAATGCAAAGCAAATAACAGAATTTATCAAGTAAGTGAAATGAGCCTTCAGTAATCTTTGATTTTTACAAATTGTAATTTTCTGTGAAAGTAAGTAATTGTTTGGTGAATCCGATGAACTAAGGTGTAAATTTTCGCAAAAATAATACCTACATGAAATCTACTGATTCATTTCCTAGATGGCCGTTTTACCAGAAAATAATTAGTAGAGAATTAATCGTTTAGGTGTTAAACGTCATTGAAAAATTGATTCGATCACAAATCGATAATTTATTGATTATCGATTTATTATTCACTAATAAGTTAATACGTAATGGTTTATTTCTTAATTTAGGATGAGCAATGACCAACCTAAATAGGTAGCTACAAAAGTAACTATACCGAGATCGCTCGTCTGGATTAGATTGGATGATTTTTGATTTACTTTTAGGTGGCTTAGTCTGATGATTATCAGCAAAGGGTGAAACCGTGGAAGTTGATAATAAGTTTTGTAGGAAGGTGGCTTCGATTCCCGACGACCATGAACAACAAATATTGCAAGAACTCAATAACTGCTCTCATTTTGACCAGCCGGTTCCTGAATGTAAATGTGTATACAGTGCGACTCTAAAGTTCTCCCCACTACGTTTAAGGGCTGTAGTAACGCGTGAACTGCTAGATTTTCGTATGTCATTGCCAACTGGAAACTCCATATAGCGCGGCGAGGCGGCGGAGTCTCAGTGTTTGAAGGTGCTGTCACTGTCAAAGTAAATATAACAAAATACATTTATTAGATACTTGGTTAAACACTAAGTCAAAAAATTATTAATTTTCTCAGTTCTGATGTTACTTTTTTTAGTTCTTGACTGAGATTTAATTTTTTTACACAAAAATGAAAAAATGAATACTTTTTTTTTACTAGGTGTTTAATTTAGTACCTAGTAAATTTATTTTATTATAATATTGACAGTGAGAGCGCCTTCAACTCTTGAAATATATTAAGGGCTACATGGCTTTTGAAATTTTGTCACATATATAAGAAAAACTCAATCTTAAAACTTGCAGTTGTTAAATATCTGTATGTATGTATTCATAGGCATTTCGCAAACCATTGATTAAATTGAGGCAAAGTTGCGCAATTTAGTGGTAAATAAAATGCCTCCAAGATCAAGATATTTGAAATGATCCAACTACTCTCGCAGATATCCGAAAAAAATTATTTCCTCCTCTTTATTTGAAGATATATTTTGATATGAATTGTAGCTACAACTTTTTCTGGTTTACAAGATGGTATCCTCTACGACGTTCCGTCTTCGGCTACCATGATAAACTTTATTTTTTAATTACAGACCTGGACTTTTTATTTCAGATTTTACAAACTTTCGATTTACCACAACCAAACCAATAACGTATCACAATCAACAGTTTATCAGTCAAGAAAGTCGTACCAGACAAATATTTTCTCTTATGGGAAAAATATGCCATAATCTGTTTATTGTTAAAAAATGCTGTTTCACGTTGTTTGAAAGCACAAATACAAACAAAATCGTTTAAATAATTTTAATACAAATCTTCAAACCTTGTTCATAATTACAACAAAAAATTTCAACATGTAAATTTTTATTTATTCTTACAGTCATTTGTTTTTTATTTAGCGGGGTGAATGTCACCTTTTTGACGGTATAATTTTTTTCGCACGGTACGTGCGGTATATTTATTTCTTGATCGGTAGAAATTTTTTTAAGAAACATACAAATCTTTGCGTTTTAACATATGCAAAACTACCATGATGATCTAGGATATTTTCAGGTTACCTAGGGGCCATGACTGAGGTTCATTTCTTCAGCCCATATGTATGGCTAATATTTAACTGTTCAGTGATTTTCTGGTACAGGTGTCTGGATGTTCTATTTCATTTAGAATAGCTACTTCGATCTGTTGGGTTTTAACAGTACGTGGTCTACCCACATCATTGGTATTCTTGATAAGAGTTTTAGTTTCTAAAAGACGCCTATGAGTAACCGAGAATATTCGATTACTGGGTATCATTCTATTGGAATAGTGCTTATAACGAGTATTTAAAACACTTTTACACCTTGTAGTTGACAGTTTATACCTTTAATATCTAAACAATGCACAAGTTACGATTTCAAATGCAAACTGTCAGAATTTAATGAAAACGAGATTATCCAAATAAATCCCGAGCCTACCGGACCATTTTAAAAATTTTAATTTTATCTAGCAAATTACGGAAAATCGTTTCTAATTTTTTCCGTCTATAACGTTCCCAGATACGAAAAGCTACAAGCAAACAAGACGTTTCTAAACACAGCAGAACATTCATTTTGTATTTTAGAACCTACCAGAGTGACCCCTTTGTGTGTATGGGTGTGTGCGTGTGTGTATAAAGACCCCACTACTGTCATCTTTTTCAGTTATTGCAAATATTATTGCCCAACTACAAAAATATCATAGTTGTGTGATGAAGCTATGTGATATTTTCGCATTTTTACTAGTATTTAATATGAATAGCGTTTTATAATCAAGCCGTTGTTACTTAATTTGTTTCATGCTAAAACGCATTTCTTCTTCTTTTCAGATGAACATTATTTTATCAGTTTGTTTTTTTTTCAGGTTGGTGTCCACAATCAACTAACATACAATAACTTAACCAAGCAGGTTACATTCACTCCGTATTATGTGATTATAAACGAAGCTCCATTTTCAATTGAATGTCAAGAAAGTGACAGGCCAGCAGATAATTGGACTATCATCGAACCTAACTCTTGTTCACGTAAGAAAACTAACCAGTTTATCATTTATAACAGTAACCGTTATGGGAAAAGGAATCTGATCTACACGAATAGGCTTTCCTCGTTTTATTTTTACCCTTTCCCGGAGAATGAGCTATTGGCTGCTTTTATAGTAAAATAACTTTTCTTCAAAATTTGGTTCTCCAGAATTTTGTTGGGATGGTTTTTATTTGATGCCAGACAAACGTGTCGGCCAATTCTTGGTCTTCATCGGTATCTAGAACAATTATAAAACATCTGTAATTTGTTTCCCTTGATGTTAAAATTAATTACAAATCAATACATTATCAAAAGAATTCTTCCACTTACTGGAAAAGGTTATTTAATTTCCATATTTAAAATACTGCACATTGCTATGATAAATTTGAACTTAAAATCCTACACATTTAAAATAATGTCACGTACAAGTAAGTTTAAAATTCGGTCGGTATGGTGGTCAATATGGACAGTATTGTATTGCAAATTCTTTACCTCAGATAAATTAAATGTTTTGTCCGCATTGTGGCCATAAGTCGATGACATTATTAAAAAGCTTTTAACAATATCATCCAGTTATTGCTGCACTACGAGCAAAAAAATCCATAGAAATGTGCTTCCGTAGCGTAATCCAACATTAACTATTTTTTTCTGACATGGACAAAATCGAGGTATAAACAGGTAAAACTTGTTGAAAAAAAATCGAAAATGGCCTTAGATTTTTGTTATTGCCCATAGTTTTTTTTTTACTTTAAGTCATTCTTAATTTGCAACAAAATATAACGATAGATTATTATTAATCTTAAATGTACCTCAGAATGTTATTGTCGATTTTTTACGGCGATACATCCCTTAACAATATCCAGCAATAATCAGCATGCAAACTGGCACTTCATTTGCCTTGAAATTGTTTTACCACAGAAGAAATGGAACCGTTCCCCACGTTCGTCATTTGCTGCCCATAAATTTTCGGGAAAAAAATCAACGTGAAAGTGAATTTTCGGAAACATGTTACATCCTGTTCTTTTATAAGCATTAAGTAGTTCACTCGCAATATGTTTGTAATTGTCACCTTTCACGTTTTCAAGTACATTTGCTTCAACTGATTTGAAAGCAATACAAGCGCGTAATTCAGTTTCATTTGGCACATTGCATCGTTATTTTCCTTATTTGTGGACCCGCAAATATGGTAACCTTTTTTAGTCCCGGAGTTAATACCTGACGTTTTTGTTTTTGTACATAATGACGATCTCGTACACAGCTGGCCCATTCACAAAGGAAACAAAAGTATTTGATATTCACCAGTTGCATTCCAAGAAGAAGCGCTTTCACTTTTAAATCTCCACCATATGGCTCACACATATTCATTATGACGAATATAATCTAAAGTAACTCGCATGTTTTCGCATGATTCTGCATAAGCTGCAGGTACAATCGATATTTATTACTGTTGTGAACCAATACTTCTTTTAAAATAAGTTTAGAAGAATCAATGGATAGGCGCCACACTCATTTGGATCATGTTTTTGTATTAATACATTAAACAAATTATTGACATCTGAGCAGTACATCAAATGCCTTTCTTGAAGAAAGCAATGTGTGACATCTTTTTGCCGTTTTTGTAAAAGTAATGATTACGTCACTGTGAAGAAGATTCCTACCTTTGAATGTAGATGCTAAAAGTTCTGACTGCGATTTTGATAGATTTAAATCTCGAATCAAGTCATTAAGTTCGTACTGCTGAATAGTTGGGTAAGTCAAATAAAGTATTGGCTTACATTTATGGTACGATTTCTGTCTTTTACTTGAAGAATTATTGGATTCGAGTTCTTCAGCAAGGTGATGGTAAATTAGAATACTTAACAGTATGTTTAGATTTGGTTCAATACCTTTAATATTCGTGAGGCAAAAATAACAATCTGTGGCATGATCTTTCGGTTCTCTCCAAACAAGGTGTTCGGTGAAAAGCAAACTGTATAAACATAATCATAATACTTTCCCTGAAAAGAAATGCCGCCATAAAGTCTATTTTAAGTTAATTAGCAGGCTACAGTTCTGAGTATCCAGGACGCTGCAATTGTTTCCTGGGTAACGGCGGAACGAACAATAATTATTATTTTTGACATCTTACGGTCGCTTTTTAGAATTGTCGGGCGATTTATAATCATGTATTTAAGTTAATATTTTGCACAGTCCTCTGAGAGAAGTTATTTGTACAATCTAATAGTTAATCATAAATATACCGCTGACGTATGCGACATGTGCTGCTGTGAATTAAGTTTTTGCACTATAACCTCAAGAAAGTCACAATATCGGCAAGTAAATAGTAAATACATTCCTCTGTGCCGATTGTGAAAAAGTGGGCCTACCTCAGCCCTTCATAATGGTCCTTCGACGCTGGATATATGGTACAAGCCCGATTGGTGTATGGTAAACCAGAAGATAGTCAATGTCAAGGTCAGTCCATTCCAGTTGAACCTATAACAAACCATCAGCAGAACTATTAAACCAATCCTATATTATAATTTGACGAGCGAATGAGCTTCGAGCCTATACACAAAACCGTGGAAGTTTGCTTTGACTTGGTTTAAGGGTTCTCATAAGTCTTTATTGTTCTCACGTTGTTATTTATTTATAAGATACTTAAGTAGCCCTGAGTTTCAGTTGGGTGATTGTTTACTGCTGTCCCGCTGAATCTCATATGAACCGCACATCTCTATTTTACTATTTGGTTTATTTTTTATGCATAACCTAATCCTCATTTAATCTCAGTATTGAATCTAAATTTCGTAGGTCGTTGTTTTTAAAGATAACCGCTAAAACTTGTATTTTGGTGCCTAAAAACCCTTGAAATAAGTGTATATTCATTTTGCGTCTGGGGTATAATATTATAATAGTTTTTTTTGCATTTCATTACCTGTGTATTATTTAGTCGAATATCTTATTGTAGTGAAATTGGTAAAATAGCAAAATGCCTCAAGAATTAACCCCAGAAGAGCTTTTAAATAAAGCAAAAATAGAATTGAAATTTCTTATTTCGCGTCGTGAACATATCAAGGCGTCAATTACGCGATTCCAAAATTTTTTGACTTCGTTTACACCTCAAGCCTTGTGTCTTCCAGAAAATGTTGCTCAAATCGAAACTCGTTTAAATGCTTTTGAATCAACATTGAATGAATTTGATCGTACACAAACCGCGATTGAAGACATTTGCTTGGTACATAAACTACCTGAAGCCGACAATCAAGAGGAAGATCGCGCTGATTTTGAAGAAAAATATTTTCATGTTATCTCAATGGCCCGATTGGCATTACAAGCCTCTAAACCACGTATAAAATTAAATGCTCAATCCTCTGATATTCAAAACGTTACCACTGAACAGAGTATTTCAAATATATTTGCTACAAAACTCCCTCCTATTTCAATTCCCGAATTTTCAGGTACTTATGACGCATGGACCCAGTTTTATGATACGTTTAAATCTCTAATTGATAAAAATCAATCATTGTCTAATCTTAAAAATTTTACTACCTTCAATCTGCTCTTAAGGGAGATGCCGCTCAAACAATTAGTTCTTTACCCGCCACCGATGATAATTATCTTATTGCCTGGAATCTTAATTGAACGATATCAAAATAAAAAGGCCATAATTCATTCGCACATTAAAGCAATATTTAATTTGCCAATAATAAAAGAAGAAACTCACCAAAATTTACGTAAATTTTTAGACAATTTTCAAAAGCATTTTCGTTCACTGGAGAATTTAGGAGAAAAGGTTTCTAATTGGGATACTTTACTAATTTATTTACTTTCATCTAAGTTTAATCAATTAACACATAAAGAATGGGAAATATTCTCCAAAAATTATCAAAGTCCCTCCATACAAAATTTTGTGAATTTTTTAACAGAGCGTTGTCATTTGCTTGAATCAATTGATTTCAAAACCTATAGTAGCAGGTCCGATTATGTTAATAGACACTCGCTTGCCTAAAAAAACATATTCTCATGCTACATTTGTTAACAATAATAACAGCCCTTGTCCATTTTGCAAATAAAAGCATTTTGTCTATATGTGCAAACATTTTATTGAGTTACCCACACAATCTCGACACAACGAAGCAAAACGGTTAAACCTATGTACAAATTGTTTGCGCCCTGGCCATACAAATTCAAAGTGCAGGTCTAAATATACTTGTAAAACTTGTCATCACAATCATCATTCTTTGTTGCATCAACAATCTAACACAAATGATATTCAATTTAAAAATCCTATATCGTATAATCTACAGACTTTGACGAATAATGATTCTAAACATATAGTTAATAATACTAATGCAACCTATGGTGCCATTCCTCGGCAAACCAACCTACATACTCAAACCAATGAATACGCTAATAACAGCCAGATCAGTACTCCGGTGCCCGCGCCAAGATCACATAGCATACCTCAATCGTCATCAAATCAACTTATTAACCAATCATTTAGAACATCTAATAATATTTCAAATGATGCAGCATCTAAGCCTAATTATACCTTATCGTGCGCCAATCTAACCTCTAATACTTATATTTTGTTATCTACAGCCTTAGTCAAGGTATACGACAAACACCAAAACCCTATCATGTGCAAGGCTTTATTGGACAGTGGATCACAGTCCAACTTCATATCTAAAACTTTATTTGAAAAATTAAATCTCACCTTTGATAAAATAAATATTCCTGTCTGCGGAATTAATCAAGGAACAACTTATATCAATAAGCGTCTTAATCTTTCGATAACTTCTAACAATAATATGCATGATTTCCAGTTCTCAGCTTTAGTAATTGACAAAATAACTGAAATATTGCCACATCAACCTTTAAGTACCTCTGAAATTGTCATACCTAACGATATTCATCTTGCTGATCCCACCTTTTTCGAGCCTTCAGAAATAGACATATTAATAGGTGCTAGTCTCTTTTATGATTTATTAAAATCTGAGCAGATAAACTTAGGAAGGAATAAACCTACCTTACAAGCCAGTAAATTAGGTTGGTTAATTTCTGGTCCCCTACCTTGTTCTAAACCTCTTCAAACAAATTGTTGCTTAAATACAAACAATCATGATTTATATGACAGCCTCGAAAGGTTTTGGAAAATTGAAGAAACCCCTGACTTGTCCACAAAATTTTCTACAGAAGAACTTGAATGTGAAATTAGTTTCACAAAAACATATACTCGAGATAGCTCAGGTAGATTTCAGGTCAGTTTACCCACTAAGTCCAGTATTGACAACCTTGGTGACTCCCGAGAAACTGCCGTAAAAAGATTTTTGTCTATTGAACGCAAATTCACAAAAAATCCAGTTTTTAAAATTGCTTATTCTTCTTTTATGCAAGAATATATTAATTTAGGCCATATGACAAAAATTGACCCTAACAAACTTATTGTTGATTCTCCTATTTATATGCCGCATCATGCAGTGGAAAAACATGACAGTCTTACCACTAAAGTGAGAGTCGTCTTTGACGCCTCCGCCAAATCTTCATCTGGTATATCTCTTAACGATTCTTTAAAGATTGGCCCAAACGTTCAAAGTGATTTGGTCTTCATCCTCATTCGATTTCGTCAGCATAATTACGTGTTGACAGGAGATATTGCAAAGATGTATCGTCAGGTGTTGATAGATCCCAACCAACGTAATCTGCAAAGAATTGTCTGGCGTGATAGCCCCGATTCTGAACTTTGTCATTTTAAATTAAATACCATAACGTATGGTACAGCCAGTGCATCTTTTTTGGCCACACGTTGTCTCAAACAAATCTCGTTAGACAAACAGTTTGAATATCCTACAGAAAGCCATATTATAGCCAATGATATTTACGTGGACGACGTGATTTCGGGAAGCCATTCATTAGAAAGCCTTTTGAATATTCGAAATAACCTTATCAAGATATTTAAAGAGTATGGCTTTGACTTGCGAAAATTTGCCGCAAATGATTCATTTTTACTTACTAATTTAGATGGGGAAAATTCTATTGAGTTTTCCATTAACGATGCCCAAAGTTCTAAAACACTGGGCATATTATGGAAATCACAGTCTGATGAATTAGTTTATAACTCAAACATAAACCCTAATCCTAGTATAATTACTAAACGATCCATGTTGTCGGATATTTCTCAAATATTTGATCCTCTGGGATTGTTGGGTCCTATGATAATCCAAGCCAAATGTATCCTTCAAAAATTATGGCTATTGAAAATATCTTGGGATGAACCCGTACCAAAGGAAGTCTGCCAGAAATGGACAGATTTTAGTATGCAACTTTGTTCTGCAAGCACCATAAAAATTTCTCGACAAGTTATTCTTAAAAACTCCAACAAAATTCAAATCCATGGGTTTTCTGACGCTTCTGTATCTGCCTATGGTGCATGTATATACGTTTGCTCGAAAAACAACAGTGGCAAGACAGCTAGTAAAATTATTTGCGCCAAATCTCGTGTTGCGCCTTTAAAGGCAGTTTCACTACCTCGGTTAGAACTTTGCGGCGCACTTTTACTGGCTAAACTCATGAAGAAAATTTTAGAAACGTTAGGTATCAAGGTTACTGATTTATTTTATTGGAGAGATTCCTCGATTGTACTCTCATGGTTATGCTTAGAGCCGCGTAATTTAAAAACATTTGTTTGCAATCGAGTAGCTGAGATACAGCAATTATCGGACACTGCTAAATGGTATCATATTCCATCATCTCAGAACCCTGCGGATCTGATTTCCAGAGGAGTTAGTCCTCATGGCCTAAAAAATAGTGAACTCTGGTGGCATGGTCCTAGTTTCCTGTCAAAACCTAGTCATACCTGGCCTACTGGCAACCATATTAGTAGTTTTGCACGTAAAGTGAATAACGATAATCACACGGAAATTCCCGAATTTAATCCAAAGCAATTATGCTTAATTTCAAATATATCATCTCAGGTTTTAAATAAGATTATAGCCAAATGTTCAAGCTTCACAAAACTTATAAATGTTATATCATACTGTTACCGTTTTACTAAAAATTGCAAAATACCCAAAGCTTTAAGAAAAACCGGTCGTATTCAACCAGCCGAATTTAATCAGACTCTGTACGCTGTTGTCAAATTGATTCAAAGGGAACATTTTTTGGAAGATATTCAGCGAATCCAGAAGAATCAAATTGTTCGGCATTCTAGTCGTTTAAGTACCTTAAATCCTTTCCTAGATGAAGACGGAATTTTACGAGTAGGAGGTAGACTAAGACATGCCAAACTTAAATTCAACTACAAACATCCCATACTATTGCCTCATAACGCTGCACTCACTAAGCTAATAATCAATTATGAACATATAAGGAATCTCCATCCTGGTGCTCATGCGACCCTGTCTTTTGTGCGCCAGAGATTTTGGCCATTAAATGGGAAAACTTTGGTAAAAGGTATTATACGTAAGTGTATACCATGCTTTAAGGCCAATCCAAGGCCACTCCAGGCTCAGATGGGTGATTTACCTAATAAAGAGTGACACCTTCATTTCCCTTTTCTACCACAGGTGTAGATTACGCTGGTCCGTTTCTACTTAAGGATTCCAAATTTCGAAATAAAAAATACATTAAGGGTTACTTATGCTTTTTTGTTTGTTTTTGCACGAAAGCAGTGCATATAGAACTGGTTACAGAACTCACAACTCAATCGTTCATAGCTGCCTTTCAGCGGTTTACTGCTCATCGTGGTTTTTGCCAAACCTTAGTTTCCGACAATGGAACAAATTTTATAGGCGCCAATAATGAGTTTAAGACAATTTATGACGTATTGAATGATAGCAAGTTTCAAGGCTTTTTAGAAAATTCTAAAATGCAATGGCTCTTTATTCCCTCACGGTCACCCCATTTTGGAGGCATATGGGAGGCAGCGGTTAAGTCATGTAAACAACACCTGAAACGCGTTATTAATAACACTCCTTTGACTTATGAGGAGTTTTATACCCTTGTTACACAAATCGAAGCGGTTTTAAATTCTCGGCCATTGGTGCAATTATCAGATGACCCCAATGATTTTGATGCTCTAACGCCGGGGCATTTCCTTATTGGCCGTCCCCTGAATGCCGTTTCAGAAACCGATGTAACCCAGATTCCTGTCAATCGTCTTGGTCGTTACGCTCATATCCAGAAGATGACGCAACACTTTTGGGCTCGCTGGTCTTCGGATTATTTGCATAGATTGCACCAACGATTTAAATGGAAGTCGCAGGTTAATTCCGGTGAACTTCTTGATATCCTAGTGCTACTGGAACAAGATGGTTTACCTTTTCAATCCTGGAGAATGGGAAGAATCACTGCCGTACATCCTGGGCTGGACAACGTAGTGCGGGTAGTGAGTGTAAAAACTAAAGGAGGCGTAATCAAACGAAGTGTCGCGAAAGTGTGTCCGCTTCCGATAGGCTCCGAAGTAGATTCTTAAACCCGTGATTAAGTGACCTTTGCTTCCTCCCGTGCGTTTAGTGACTATTAATTATTGAAATTCCTTCTACAGACTCAGTCATTTCAAGGGCGGCGGTTATGTTCGGTGAAAAGCAAACTGTATAAACATAATCATAATACTTTCCCTGAAAAGAAATGCCGCCATAAAGTCTATTTTAAGTTAATTAGCAGGCTACAGTTCTGAGTATCCAGGACGCTGCAATTGTTTCCTGGGTAACGGCGGAACGAACAATAATTATTATTTTTGACATCTTACGGTCGCTTTTTAGAATTGTCGGGCCATTTATAATCATGTATTTAAGTTAATATTTTGCACAGTCCTCTGAGAGAAGTTATTTGTACAATCTAATAGTTAATCATAAATATACCGCTGACGTATGCGACATGTGCTGCTGTGAATTAAGTTTTTGCACTATAACCTCAAGAAAGTCACAATATCGGCAAGTAAATAGTAAATACATTCCTCTGTGCCGATTGTGAAAAAGTGGGCCTACCTCAGCCCTTCACAAGGCACTTTACGATTTTCACCTTTTAACCAACCAAATAGGCTTTTCCTCATCTTTTTCCTATGATAGTTAGTAATAGTTAATGTAATCAGTTCCCTGATTAGTATATGGCTGTTTATGCTAGTTGTTTTATACGTGTATACGAATTATTTAGAGATTAGAATAAATCAATTAAAAATAATTGTATTTCAGCTTTATGGCCAAAGACTGCTATGGAAGATAAGTTATTAAAACTAAGAATTGTTGGTACAAATGAAATAAGCGCACCATTCCTATATACAGAGAGTCATACTACATTATTGAAACTAAATAATAAGGTAAAATATACATTTTGATTTTAGATTTAGATCAATGCAACTTAATAAGACAATACCAAGAAATGGTCAAAAATGTCCCACTCACAATTTAGTTTAAGTTTAGTGTAGTTAAATCTTAACTTATGGCCATCTGGATTGACCTTCCCGTTTGTTACATTTACTATCATGTAGGTAACCCAAGCTATTAAATTTTAGTATGGTGGTGTAAACGTAGACATTCAACTTAATGAAGGTGCAGTGTATATAAATATTGCACCATATACCATTGGCTGTGCCCCCGCATTGATAATAAATCATACTACCCAAGATTTTAATTTCTGGGAAAAAGAATCCGTTCAAATCAGGTAATATGTAATAATATAATTTTTATTTTAACAAATTTTAATCTTTGTCGATGTATCTTTTTTAAAACAAACGATAAGTTGTATATCTTCTTTAAAAATGATATTTACCTATATAGATATGCCGGGTGTTAACGAAATTACTTTCCAACTGTTATTTCTCTATTTCTTTAACTTTTGGGATGAAACTTATTGTACCAACCAAATGTGATTTTTTTACATATTAGGTCAAATGTTTCCGGGTTCGTCGGAAGTGACCTCAACATTGGATTTTTAAATCGAACACTATATATTTTTCATTTTTCAGAATCTGCATATCATTCTATATAAGACTAATTTTTATATAATGAGGAAGTTTCATCAAATTTTTTTATTGCTTATTTCGATAGGCCTTGAAAATTAAGTGGACACGTGTTTTTTCTATTTTTCATAAGTCGAAAAATGAGGCAGATACAACGCCTTGAAATGTGCTTATGTCGTCACAATACACCTGCATTGTTACGTCGCACCGTGCTTAGTATACCTATATATACAAAACTAAAAACTGGCATAGCTCTCATAATAATCATCTTTAGAGGAAATGTATCATTTTTTTTTCACTGTTCTATAGTCTGCAATGAAAAATAATCAGTTTATTTTTTTAGGAAACTTCCTAATTTTTTGGTAATTTGATATTTTAAGAGATATTTTAATTTTTGATCTAGCGTTTAATGACCGACTTAAAATCACTTCGCATGTCATAAACAATTGCAGAAAAAATACATAGACAATAATAATATGGTCGCCTTGGAAATAAATGAATAATGCTAATAGTCTTGAATTTTGATAATTAATAGTTTCTATTTTTGTGCCTTGCAACATCAATTTTACTCGGTGTTCAATAGTTGTGTTAACCAAAAACGAGCAAGTAGATATTCTTAGAATATACGATCAATATGGCAAAAACGCGGCAGAAACAAAACGTCCTTATCGAGAAGAATTTCCACAAGGTCTTCATCATCCATCAATTATTTATTTGATTAGAAAAATGCACAAAGAATCTGAAGGTCTTCTGGAATATTGAATATAAATAAAGAATCCGAAATCCGAGGCAAATCTAGTAGCTTTTGTGATACAGAATCTTACAGGTTCAACACTTGAGTCGAGTCGCTAGCTCGGTATTAGCCTCGAATCGGCGAGATATTACAAAAACGCGAATACAGATAATTCAAATACCAACTACACCAGTATTTGTATGACAGGGAGTTTGAAAGAATTTTTTAAATAACAATAACGAAAACCACGATTTAGTTAACTCAATGTCATACTCGGATGAATTCAGGTTTATGAACAATGAGATGTTCAGTAGGTAAGGTGATCAACGATAAATAAGCATACATACAGAGAAAGGAATTTTCAGCAAAGATTTGGTGAAAATGCTGGGGTGGGGCTAGGTGGTACCAGAATTATGGTTGGTCCTATTTTTTCCAATGCACTGTTGAGTAGTGAGCGAAATTTGGAGTTTCTTTAGAACGAAATAAAATACTTTCTGGAAGAATTACCACTAGCTGTAAATGAAGCGCTCTATTATCAACAAGATGAAGTCCCACCTCATAATGCCCATGTAATAAGAGACTATTTAGAAGAACAGTTTGGACAGCAAGTTATTGCAACTAATGGTAGCAGAAGATGTCCTTCGCGATCGCCGGACTAGATTTCTTTTTGTGGGAATGCATCAAAGAAAGAGTGTACCTAACCCTTCGAAGGACCCTTGAAATATTGCCGAACCGCATTCAAAAGGCATTTTCAAGTATTACACCTGAAATGCCAAGTGAGGTGGTACAAAAAAAACGTTTTCCCAATGAGAGAGCAGAGCCGCCCAAGCTGATCACTGAATATTTAATTGGTGACTAAGTTCGAAGAAAACTTTTAAGATAGTTTTTAAAGACTACTTGTTGGTTACTATATTTTGTACGAAATAAATTGACAATTTTACCTTTATTATTGTCACTCAGATGACGAAATTTTGAATATAAGTACAGATAGACATGCTAGTAAAAAAGCATGCCTATGAACATGCTTAAATCGTACATGCTCTTTTAACTGATAGATTTGCTTTATGGTACAGATAGACATGCTAGTAAAAAAGCATGCCTATGAGCATGCTCTTCTAACTGATACATTTGCTCTAGAACAGCATGCTCCTTTTAAGCATGCTCCTGAATAATCATGCTCAAAGCAAACACTTCAATAGACATGTCATTTACTAGCAGACTCATTGTCAGTGTAATGAAGAAACATGGAAAACTAAGTGGCTATTCGCACAGAAATGAGTAAAATATTCTTATTGCTTGCAATGCAATGCATCTGAAATCTTCTATCAATACGAGAAAAAAAGAAGGTATAGGACGATTTGGGTCCGTGCCTGGATAACTAGAAAAGAAAGCCTTGGAGCTAATACTCGATTGTTGGTAGAAATGCGAGAAGAAGATAGTGAGGGCGAAGAAAATCATTTACGCATGCTGCCGCATCAATCTGATGCGCTACTCTCTAAAGTTGAAAGCGCTATGCAGAAACAAGATACACATATGCGAAATGCTATTCCAGCTGCTTTAAACCATGGCAAGGGTGGGTTGTATACTGCTACGCCACCAGATCTGAATCACTTCGAAACGTCAATTTGTTTCACCTCAGAGTGGTAGACATACCTCAAGTTTTTAATTTTGGTTTTTATTATTTTTACAGTTAGAGTCTGGTCGTTCATGTTTGTTATAAAATATTGATAAGCATTATTTCTTGCTATATTGTTTTTGTAAAGTGGTGACTGTGGGTACCAGAGGCAGTAGTAGCTCCGATAAAGACTTAGTGTTTTTCATCTCCACAGCGAGACATTTTGGCGCGAAGTTGCAGACGCACACCTGCCGCGAATTACTGATCGAAGGCATTGACCGTGATCGATACTAGCATGCTCATTATAAATACGTTCCACACTTGCTTGTGAGCAAACCCCCCAAAAATCGACCGTTGTTCGATTTGTGAGCATGGTCGTTTAAGCATGCTCGATACTAGCAATGTTTTCGACACACTTGCCACTAGGTAGCAATTGCTCCATAATACTATGCTTTCGTGCTACGTAGTCTATCTGTCCCTTATTGCTAGATGGCTACATTTAGCTGTTGTTAGGATTAAACTAGTCGTACCTCAATTGTCTCTATGGCTCGCGTGTTCCGCGACTAGGTGACAAGTTTGGCGTCTTTTAGTTCATAGAGTATTTAAATGTCTAAAAAAGTAGGCGAAGTATTTTCTGAATGTGATACATCACTTTAAAAAAATACATCTAATGCCATTAGAAATGTGTAGTAGTTCCACATAAAGTTTTGGAGTAATATTAAAAAATCGATTTAGTCAACTTTAGTGTCTGAATCAAATAAATAAGATAAACAATGCCTAAGTATTTTTCTGCAAGTGTGTAAGACCTGTGAAAAGATTCTAACTCTGTCCGAGCACCCTAGATCAAACATTAAAATTAGCTCGAAAAATATCAAATTATGCAGAATAATCTGCAGATTCCGAAAAATCTAAAATATATATAAAAATCCAATGTTGGCTAAACCGAAAGTCTTCGGCATTTGACAAATAAGTAAAAAAAATACATTTTGTTACTACACTAACTTTGCCGAGTTTCAGCCAAACTAACCTAAAAATTTAAGAAATAGGAAAACAACTGTCGGAAAGTAATCCCGTTGACACAGGGATACAACTGAAAGATATTTCTTTTTAATATATGTACTTAATTAACAATAACCCATATAGGTATTTATTGTTATTTTATTGTAGAACCTTAAAACCCAGAACACAAGTTTTATACACATGGGAAAATCCTTCTGGCCCTAGAAAACTTGTATGGGAAAAAGGTCATAAAATAGAAATTGAAAATGATCTTAGGAAAGATGGTTGTGGTAATTTCCATCTTACGGAACAATGTGAAGTTTTTTGGTAAGTAAAATAGCAATTAACATTTTATTCAGTGTATGTATCTGTATATATACAGTGTGTCCGCGGATCGAGTGCACAAGAGGAAAAAATTCTTTATTTTTCATTTTACGACAAAAAGTCATTCCTTATAAAAAAGTTCTGCTTGTCGAGAAAATCAATTTGCAATATAAAAATTTTCAATCAGATGTACCGGGTGGCCAACTAAGAATGGCACTCGGCTATATCTTGAAAAGTAATTGTCGTAAAGAATTACGGTAAAAAAAATTATGAGTAAAGCGACCAAGAGAAAATATTCGAAATTATTTTTAAGATTCTAAAATGGCCGACAGGGGGCGCTATATTCATCTTAAATTTTAAAACCCTTTTTTTCTAAAATTTTCTTAATATTAAGATAGTAGAATGCATTGCCATTTTAAAGCCGAAATAAATTCGATTCTTTTTTGTTAATCACTTTTTGTTCTCTCCCTTTAAGGAAAGTGGTGGGGGGTGTTCGAACATTTTCTGAAATAAATGTCAATAACTTCAAAATGGCTGAACAAATCTTAATAAGTCTATTGTCGTTGAAAAGGGCTTTCCTTAAGCTATCAACCGTGCCATGAGTGGGGTGATTTCGATTTCTTACCTAGCCGCTAGAGGGCGTTTTCTGTCATAACCGTAAATAAATCGGATTTTCCCAAAAAATTTAAATGTAATGATACTAATTTTTTAAAACAAAAAACAGCCAAATGAGTGCCTAATACGTTTAAGATGTTTATGGATAGGGGAAAACTCTCAGAGGTAAATTTATTAGGTTAGCGGAAAAGTATGTGGAGGTAGGAGGTAGCTACGTAGAATAATTTTAAATATTCGAATTTTCGTTTCAAAATTTGTATTTAGACTTTATGATATTTTACAAACAACTTGTTTCATAACATTTTTGATAAAAGTAATAAATAATAGTACATACTTCTCTCTTGAGGCATTTTCTATTTTTTCTAATTTATTAACACCCTGTACATCGGATTGAAAAATTTTATATTGTAAATTGCTTTTCTCCACAAGCAGAACTTTTTATAAAGAATGACTTTTTGTCGTAAAGTGAAAAATAAAGAATTTTTTCCTCTTGTGCACTCCATCCGCGGACACACTGTATACAGGGTGCTACAAATTCGAGTGCATGCATGGGGATCTCGGGAACCGTACGAGATACGAAGTCGGTTAAATTAAGGCAAAGTTGCGCATTTTGATGCCCAACAAGCTGCAGTTTTGAAATTTGAAAATTTCCGAATAGTTCCGGAGATATTCGTAAAAAAACGAAAAGCAGCTATTTTATTTTCATTTTTTCCTGACTTTATTTGAAAAGATAATATAAAATAAATTTAACATTATTATTGCCACTTTTTCCCCTTTATAAAATGGCAGTGTCAATTTTTAAATCTGACGTTTCGTGTCCGGGCCCCCATCATCAACTT